>BQKN01061141.1:14716-37392 GCA_022839385.1 Asparagus kiusianus | reverse complement strand
CCTGTCATAAGTCGACTCATGATATCGTGTCATGTTCCCATTTTTCTCCTGCTGAGTCGACTCATAAAAATTATGAGTCGACCCATGACCATGAGTCGACCCATGATAAGGCATGAGTCGACTCATCGGGGTTTTTCTGGCTTCTTTCATTTCGGGTTTGTAGGTTTCGGGTCGGGTTTAGTTGGCTCCTATATATTGTTTTACACCCGAAAAACACCCATTCCTCTCAGATCTCCCCAGAAACCCTAGCCCCTCTTCCTCTCTCTCAAACCCTAGGTGCTCTTGGAGATTTTGGGGCGTTTCAAGGGGGATTTCAGCAGCTTCTTGTGGATTGCAGCGAGGGGGATCGTTATTCTTCGCATTTGAGGCGAGTAACATCTCGCCAAACCTCTCTCCCATGTTTTTATTAGTTTATAATAGTTTTTCATGAGTTTTATTGAGCCCAAGACTTATTTTCAAGTATAAAACAATGTTCTTGTTAGGGTGAATGCTAGAAATCATGTATTTCAGATTTTAAATCATCCCAATAACGTTTTTGAAGAAAACCCAGATCTGGAAATATTTTAAGGAATAAAAATATGAGTTTTTATTTTGTTTAAATGCCCTCTTTCATGTTTAGGGGTTAAATGTTAGATTTAACATGTGAGTATTCGTTTCTCATGCTATGTATGAACTTTTCACTGCCTCATGGTTTAACAATGATAGTTAGGGAGTTATAGATCAGTATAATGGAAGTATGGATCGAGACGAACGAATTCAACTTATGTTATATGCAGATTTCAGCCCGTGAGTCGACTCACGACTCATCATGAGTCGACTCATCAGGTTGAGTCGACTCATGACAGTCATGAGTCGACTCACGAAGTCGTTCCCCGTTGCCTTTTTCCTTCTGCTGAGTCGACTCATAAATGAGCATGAGTCGACTCATCTGAGTTTTTCCTGTTCCCTTTTGTTTTCTGTTTAATCACTTGCTGTATACGAACACATAGTTTGAACACACATGATATATATGTAAGATGACTTGATATGATACGAGTTTAGATATGTACGGCAAGGCTCGTACAAGAGTTGTATGGACACTCCACTACTAGTGGTACTTCATGGTTCATGTACAGTCCTCGTGTTGGACTATAAGCGACTAAAGTCCTCGTGTTGGACTATAAGCGACTAAAGTCCTCGTGTTGGACTATAAGCGATAAAGTCCTCGTGCTGGACTATAAGCGACTAAAGTCCCCGTGTTGGACATTGATTATACTTAGTCCATGCGTTGGACATTGGTTAGATTTAGTCCATGCGTTGGACATCAGTTATATTCAGTCCATGTGTTGGACACTCGTTACTGGCAGTTCATGAGTTGGACGTTCACTTCATGCAGTCTATATTTTGGACACTTAATTGTTTTCGGACATAACACTCATGTGAGTTTGACGTGACACTTGCGGTAGCCTTGTCATGTTTTCACTTATCGGTAGAGATGGGTTTGTATTCGTTTCCTTTATTGTTTCTTGTATTAGATCTCGGGTTTAGTATTTAGGGATTTACAATTTGAGATATAAGGTATATACATGAGGGTTTCCTTGTTTGGATTATTTCGCTCGACGTACCTATGCTCGTGTTGTAATTTCCTAAGTACCAAAACCCATTTGCTATTAGAATAATGATTTTATACTATTATGTAATAACGATATTTTCTGTATACAACGAGCCCTTTCCCTGGGGGTTGGTTGTGATGTTGCTCGCTAGCGCTTTGACGCTCATTGTCCCTCCCCTTTCAGGTAACGAGTCAGAAGCCCAGAGAGTCGCAGGTTGGTGGCGATGCACTTTAGCTTCAGCTGTCTTTTTAGTTATATTTTATTTTGTACTCCACTTGAGACATTTTTAGACTTAAGAGGTTTATGTTCTAGAGTTGTAAAGGCTGTGTGCCTTGTTTCATGTATCAGATATTATGTACTTTGAGACATGTTGAGATCTCCAGATTTTTGTTATTCATTTCAGACTTTGACTATGTATTCCAGTTTACTTGGTTGAGGAGATGTGTTAATTCTATGTTCCATCATTTCATCAAGTACTCGTTGTAAAACCTTTTACTTGCTTTGTACCTACACCTATTGTTGATTCCTCTAGAGAGATAGTAATTGTGATGGTGAAACATGTTATTGCACGGTGTGGTGCATGGCAGGTTTGACATTCTTGGTTTCACCTCGGACTGCAGCCTTGTGTGAACCCAGGGGCGTCACATATTCATTGCGGGCTCAGGTATTTGGCCGATGGTTTTGCGCAGGTGGGCCCTGAACCGTCGATCGAGCTTGTTTCTGTAAAGGTCGAGCTTCCACATACATACCTGATGGCGTGGCTTGTCCTTCATCGTCCTGACTTGATGTCGGCACCTAGTACTGTTGATGTCCCCGTTTCTTTCGTGCAGCTGTTGGAAAGGAGTAGATGGCTCGGGAAAACGTTCACTGATGTACAGCGAGAGCTTCAAGTTCGTAAGAGCTGGGAGTTCTTCAAGTGTTTTCCTCACTTCTCGGGTCGTTATGGTGATGTTTTGGTTGATGAAGAGAAACCCAGAACTGGTCGGACTGCCCTCGACACTGTTTGTTTTTGCTGGTTGGTGAACATCTGCATTGGGTATCTTGTTCTTCGGGTGAAGAATCATTGTCACATAGAGCCTTACCTTCCGTGCCGTTTTGCTCGCCAGTTCGGTTACGACTAACTATACGTTGGGAATCCGAGCCGTGGTTTGAAGACTGAGGGAGGGCTTATTGACGGTGTTCGGGCATGGGTGTGGACCATGGTGGGCTGTACTGGGCTGTACTGGAGTATACTTTGCTCTTCCTTCCTCTAAGCGCAAGTCGTTGGTTACTTTCCTCAGCTGCAAGTGGTTCCTTTCCGCCAATGAGTTCCTAGGCGTGAGGAGTCTTTCAGAGCTGGAGGCTGAGCATTTGGCTCAGGTTACTATCCAGGCTACTCGTAGGGCCGAACTTTTGAAGAAGCAGGGTAAAAAGCCTGCCAAACCCTCCCTTTCGAGCAGAGACAGGATAGAGGATGATGAAGAGCTCCTTCCTACTGGCGATGAGGACGAGACTTCTGAGGAGGAATACGTGGACACAGATACTGACAAAGAAGAACCTAATGCAGGTTTATCAGACTCTTTCTTTTCAGAATTAACTGATCTTGCCTTCTTTCGTTGGCGTCAACGTCGTATCCTGGCTTTTCAAAACCCAGAGCAAATGGTCTTATTCGCTTACCCTAACAAGATGACTCTTATCATCCCAGGTAGAGTGGATGATGAACATGAGTCGCTCGCTTCTCGCTATGCGAGATCCCGACCTAGCGGCAAATCTTCTACACAGGTTGAGACACGTAGCAAGTTTATGCATGAGCGGCCCATTGGTTCTATGAGGGTTAATATTCCGAAACGGAAGAAGACTGCTCATAAACCACATGTTGGTCGGCGTCCATACGGAGTGGAGCTAGGCGGCATCGCTGGCGGAGAGGAAGGTAATATTTTATTATCTTTATTGCTTTAAGATGACTCACCTTTTGGATTCGTTGAAGCTTGATTATGTTTCATGTTCCAGGAAACCATGAAGAAGGAGAACTTCCACAGGATTCCGTATTCCCTGATTCTGATCGTTTGGATAGCTTCATGCAGCAGATGTGTGATGTCATTCATGACAAGCCCATGGATGTTGACACGAACATGGTTGCGAAGCAGGTTAATAGCGTTGAGCCAACGGTTCTACACTCAGGTATACTTAAATCCGATGATGTCCTATTTGAATAGGATTTGGAAGAGTTAGGGAGTTCAGGATTTATCTCTCCTTTAATTATTTCTGTGCTTCGGTTTTTCAGATAACTTGAAGAATCCAAGTATGGATATCGGAGCGAAAGAATCTGATGCCACCACTGCGGGTACATCTGAGCTCTTCTTTCTTTTCCCATCTTTTTCGTGTATATCTAACACTTATATTATTCCGCAGAAGTCATATTAGAGAGACCAGCTGAAGATGGAGTCTTTCATGATACTGGTCTTGAGGAACAAGGGTATGTCTCAGCACCGAGTTTTTCAGGGTCTGATATCAGACTATTAGTCGATATGCTGGCTGAGCAGGCCACCAAAGAGGCTGTAGGACCACCCTTTGAGAGTGATTCGTCCACAGGTATATATCTAATTCTCTTCACTTTGCCCGATCTTTTATCTGACTAATAACGAATTGTCATCACAGTACCAGTCGTTGGGACTGATTCAGTCATGATTCCTGGCATCTCTAGTTTTCCCCGGGGTGACAGACCCGCAGGTATGCATATAATATGGATCACCGTGCTCCTTTTCATTTGTCCGATTTTTAACTAACGAAAGAGTATAATCATAGGACCAGCCATCGGGACTGATACTCTTATGACTCCTGGCGTTTCCCGTTCACCTGAGGATGATGGACTTGCAGGTATGCAGATAATCCTGTCATCATGATCCTCTTTATTTGTCTAAATTTCCATTTGACTAACAAAGAAGTGTAACTATAGGACCGGCCGTTATGACCGATGCGACTACAGTTCCTGGGACCACTAGCTTTCCTAACAGTGGTGTTCCCCGTCACAGCCGAGAGGCACTGCCGATTTCCCTACAGAGGTCGATATACCCTCAACGACGACCCCTGCTGGTATCTCGGAGCCCGTTGACACTAGACTAACGGAGCCGATCGTCAGACTCCAGTCTGCGGGAACCTCTGTTGGCATTGGTATGCTTGCAATTCGCTGTAAATTATATTTTATCACGTTTGGTGGGTTTCTTACTCTTTCATATCATTGCTCGCAGGATCTCCACCATCCCTATATGAGCGTGTCCTCGCTCTTTTGACCGATACCGATCCCAACAAAGACATCTTCCGCACAGATCTCGGTCTCTTTGTCATCTTTTTTAATGACATGCTCGAGAAACTTCTTCATCGAGGATATTGTTTCAATCAGTTCAGCCGTTTTTTTTCTCGCTACATGACGATGATCAGAGAAGAGGGGCATCCAGAGTTGGCTGACTCCCTTACTACCGATTTTGCTGTGTTGGAGTCTGAACTTCAAGAGTTGGAGGAGCTAAAGGCTAGTGGAGCTTCTTCTTTCGTGTCCTCTCAGTTGGAGCATAGGTTGTCAGAATGGCGTGATATGAGGTCTTCCATCGGCAATGAACTTCAGTCACATGAGAGTTCTATTACGCAGTTGATGGCTACTCTTGCGAGAAAGGATACGGATAGAGCCGAGCTACTCAGTTCTTTGGATTCCAACCGTTAGGAAGTGGATAGGTTGAAGAAGGCCTTGAAGCATGCCGAGGAGTCTGGTGCTATCATTGCAGAAGAGCTGGCTGGATTAGAGAGCTCTCGTGGACAGATACTTGAGAAGCTAGGATCTACACAGGAGAGATTGATGAAGTTGAAGAATGAAGCTAGGAAGGTCTTGAACAGTTCTGAAGAATCTGTCCGAGCTGATCTACAAGCAGAACTTGAGCAGGGTTATACAGATAGGCTTTCTAGGATAGAATCTCATGTTCTTAATCACCGACTGCCTTCGGGCTGATGATCTTTCTAGTGTATGCTTTGACTTAATGTTATTAATAGAGACCCAGCATTTGATTTCATTATGATATTTCTTTATTGATTGTGAACCCAGTGGACATAATGCTTACGGGATTTTTGGCAAACCTCCAGCCATCAACGGGTTTGATATGCCTTTACCGATTACCGTTTGAATCGGGATAGCATGTGAATTTTAAAATCCATCTCACATGTGACGTTGTGCTAAAAGAACTACTCCTCTTAGACTTAGTGCTATGATTTTGAATACATAGACTTCGCCATTTCTTATGAAAAAAGGCACCCAGCAACGCGTGTTAGGCGATGACTTATCTCTTCTTAGGATTCGGTATAAAATTCCCCAGACTTAAACTCTGGTGTCTTTTTCAATCGGTAAAAGACTAAACCGGCAATGTGTGTTAGACATAGACTATAGGATTTTTGGCAAACCCCCAGCCTTCAACGGGTTTGACGTGCCTTTACCGATCACCGTTTGAATCGGGCTAGCATGTGAATTTTAAAACCCGTCTCACATGTAACGTTGTGCTAAAAGAATTACTCCTCTTAGACTTAGTGCTATGAATTTGAATATATAGACTTCACCATTTCTTATGGGAAAAAGGCACCCAGCAACGCGCGTTAGGCGATGACTTATCCCTACTTAGGATTCGGGATAAACTTCCCCAGACTTAGATTCTGGTGTCTTTTTCAATCGGTGAAAGACTAAACCGGCAACGCGTGTTAGGCGTAGGCTTATCTCTATTTAGGAGTCGAGATAGAGTTTCCCACGCATAGAATGTACGGATTTGAGGTTGAGAATCGTGTCTTTCCTCAGGGTAAAGACGGACCGAAAGATGGAAGAGGAAGAATTTTATATTCTATCTCCCAGCACCGAAGAGGAAGAATTTTATATTCTATCTTCAGTAGGAAAGGGAAACTCGAGGTGGGATCTCCACCCCCAGAATCCGAAAAGATGAGACTAAGAGTGGGATCTCCACTCCGAGAATCGGAAAGATTCAAGTAACCCTAACTTTCATAGGATTGGTTGCTTGATCCAAAAGAGTTCTTCATTTATTGAAGGGAAATTCCAATTTCGACCCTAACTTTTATAGGTTTGGCTGAAAAAGAAAAAGATGAAAGGTTTTCGTTTATCGAAAGAGATAATTCAAACTTAGTCCTAACTAAATGCAGGTTTGACTAAGTAAAGTTGGAGACAATCCTAACTTTTATAGGTTTGATTGCTCAATTTGAAAGTGGACCTCTCGTTCATGGAAGGAATCGAGAGGAGAATCTGGCTTTGGTCTTAACTTTTATAGGTTTGACCTGAAAGCAAAGGGAGTGGAATACAAGTAGCAGTAGAAATACTGGTTTGTACTAGCCACTCGATGGAGAATTTTGATGTTAAGTGATTAGGACTTAACACGTCGAGCTTTGAAAATTGCCATGAATTGGCGGATAGGAATTTCAGTGGACCCACTGTCAGTTGATTTGATCAGTGGGGGATTTTGTGAGGAAACGCTAACCTGTCAAAAGATTGAATTTCGTCTCACAAAGAACTCGTGAGAGTCAGAGGATTTGATAACAATAAAAGGAAACATTCTGGCATTTAGAGCTTAAATGTAAATCTCTTATTTATCACTTTTACAGTGATTGGGTTATCCCTAAGAATACCAGATGTGGGATTCTTCTGGGAACTTCCCGACACATTGTTTATCCCGAAGGTACTAAGGATAGTATTTTTTCAGAAACTTATCATTTATTTGCATCATGAGCCGGTCACCATCCTTGGTAACTAGGCGATATGCACCATTCGAGTAGACCGTCTCTACTACGAATGGTCCTTCCCATTTGGGTTCAAATTTGCCTTTCTTCTTAGAGTTAAGGATCATAGGCCGTCTTTCAGTTAAGACCAAATCTCCTTCTTTAAAACTCCGTTGTCGAACATTCTTGTCGAAAGCTCGAGAAATTCTGGCTTGGTAAAACTCAATATGCTGTTGAGCTTCTAAGCGCTTTTCATCGAGCATCTCGAGTTCTTCGAGACGTTTCTGATGTTGTTCTTCGGTCGTCATCTGGGTTGCGAGAGCGATTCGAAGAGACGGAATTTGTATCTCCAACGGGAGGACGGCTTCACACCCGTACACCAAGGAATACGGGGTCGCGCCAGTCGGTGTACGTATCGTAGTACGATAGGCCCATAGAGCCGCGCCAAGCTTGTCATCCCAATCTCGCTTATTATTTTTCACGAGTTTTGATAACAATTTTATGATCGTCTTGTCGAAGGCTTCAGCCAATCCATTCACTGTGGGATTGTAAGCTGTCGACGAAATATCCTGAATTTTGAACTTCTCGCAAAACCTAATTAAGGCGTTGCTGACAAATTGAGGACCGTTGTCATGTATGATTCGTCTTGAAACACCATGTCGGTAGATAATATGGTGTTTGATGAATGCAATGACGTTACTGGTCTTAACTTCTCTGAGCGGAATGGCTTCGGCCCATTTGGAAAAATAGTCAGTAATTGCCAGAATGAATTGATCACCTTTGACCGAAGGGGGATTTATAGGACCGGCAATATCCATTCCCCAAGTCTCGAACGGCCATGACGTAACCGAAGGATGCAGATGCTCTGGAGGTTGGTGCATATAATTCGCGTGTACTTGACACGCATGACACTTTCGGGCATATGCGACTGCGTCGCTCATCACAAGAGGCCAAAAATATCTCATTCTTCTGATGCGGTCATAAAGCTTGGGACCGGGTTGGTGTGCACCACAAACCCCTTCGTGTGCTTCCTTAAGGACTTCTTCAGCTTCCTTTGTCGATAAGCAACGTAACAGCAAGCCATCATACCCCCTGCGGTATAACGTTCGACTCTCCGTATTATAATAGAACCTCGATGCTCTTCGTCGAATTGAATCCCTTTCCTTCACATCTTCTGGTAAGATTCCATGCAAGACGTAGTCGATGATGGGGAAACGCCAATCTTGGGGTTCGAACTCGACCTAAGTTGCGTACACCTCTTGAACCTCTTCTTCTTTGTCATCTTCATCGTAGAGTGGCACTAAGAGCTGGTGAGTTCTTACTGTAACAAACTGTTCCGTTCCGGGAGACTGTGCTAAAGATACGACTAATGCTGCTAATGCATCTGCGTAGGTGTTCTGTAACCGCGGAACGTGTTCGATGAAGAATCCTTCAAATGATTCTGCTATTTCCACTGCCATCTTATGATATGGTATTAAATCCTGACTTCGGACTTCATACTCCCCTTGGACTTGCTTAACTATCAGTTGAGAATCACCGAAAGCTTCAAGATACTCAACCCCTAGTTCTTTAGCGAAATTGAGTCCTATGATCAGCGCATTATATTCGGCTACATTATTTGAGCATGGCTCGGTTAACGAGTAGGCTCGAGGCATCACATGTTTTCCTAGGGAAACTAACACAACTCCAACTCCGGAGGAAACCTTAGAACATCCAGGAGCACCTGCCATATTAGCTGCCCGAGAAGCACCATCGAAATACAAACTCCATACCTGTTGATGGGAAGTTACGTTGACTTCGTGGGTTTCATCAGGTAGGTCGTCATATATCTCGGCGGTATCCGTAGTCGGATTAGCTGCCAGGAGATCATAAATGGTCTGTCCTTTTACTGACTTCTGTTGTTTAAAATGTAAGTCGTATTGGGACAAGAACAAGGCCCATTTTGCTAATCGCCAGTTCATGAAAGCTGGTTGTGTCATGAATACTCGGACTGGGTTAACTTTGGAGATAACATAAATAGTCTGTCCAACTAGATAATGCCGCATCTTCTGAATCGCGAACACCAAGGCGAGACATTCTCTTTCGATCATGGGATATCGGGATTCGGCACCTACCAAGGTCCGACTCAAGTAATATACTGCCTGTTCGTGACCGTTATCGTCATCTTGTGCGAGTAGTGCACTTAATGAGTGGCTCATCGCCTTGACATAAATCAAGAACGGTTTGCCCGATTTCGGTGCAACGAGTACAGGAGGTTTTGAGAGATATTCTTTAATACTCTCGAACGCCTTTTGACAAGCGTTGTCCCATACGAACGACACGCCCTTCTTTGTGAGCTTAGAGAATGGTTGGCATTTTCCTGAGAGGTTCGAGATAAACCGACGGATATACGCCAACCGCCCTTGTAAACCTCTGAGTTCCTTGAGGTTTCTCGGAGGTTGTAACTCATTAATTGCCTTTACTTTATCAGGGTCGATGTGAATACCTTTGGTGGTAACGACGAATCCAATGAATTTACCACTGGACATCCCGAGGAAAGACTTGGTAGGATTTATTTTCAACTGATGGGTCCGCATCAGATCGAACATGGTCTTTAAGTCTTTAATGTGGTCATTCTTATTACGACTTTTCACGACCAAGTCATCCACGTAACATTCGACAGTCTTTCGGAGATGCTCCTGAAAGATCTTTGACATGGCTCTCTGATATGTTGCACCTGCATTCTTTAACCCGAAGGACATGACCGTGTAGCAGAAAACGCCGAGGGGTGTTCTGAACGCGGTATGTTTTTTATCATCTGGATGCATCTTTATTTGATTATAACCAGAGAAACCGTCCATGAAAGACATCCTCTCGAACCCACACGTATTGTCGATGATGACATATGTGATGGGAAGGGGGAAATCGTCTTTTGGGCAAGCAGCGTTGAGGTCTCTAAAGTCAATACAGACCCTGATTTTTCCGTTCTTATTAAGGACCGGAGCAATATTAGCGAGCCACTCGGGATGTTGCTCTTCCCTAACAAAGCCCGAGTCAATAAGCTTTTTAACTTCTGCCTCGATTGCCTCCATCATTTGCGGGCGAAACCGTCTTTGTTGTTGTTTGATAGGTTTGACATCCGGCCTAATATTAAGACGATGCACGGCCACATTCGGATCGAGTCCTGGCATGTCCTCATAGTTCCAGGCGAACACATCAATGTATTCCCTGATAAGAGAGATTAACTCTTCTTTCTCTTCCGGCGGGAGGCTATCGCTAATGAATATTGGTTTCGGATTATCTTCGTTACCCATATTCACTTGGACCACTTGATCTTCGGTAGGAGGTTCTCTTTGTTCAAACCTATCGCCGTATTGCATGTTTAGGTGATGAACCCAAGGATCTTCCCAAGTTGGCATTTGATCGTCATCCTCTATCGTCGCAGGATCAACCGTAGCCATGTTCGACACCAGTTTTTTGAACATCTCTCCGAGACTAGCGTCGGAATCCCAAGCCGAAGAATCAGAAGAATACCCATTTTTAGCTTTGTTAGCAATTTGATCAATAACTTGCCAGCAACATTCGTCATCAGATGAGGAGACATAGCCTAAGCCTCTCCTGTGATGATAATAATCGTCGGGTTTTCCTTTTGGTACATAGGCCATTCGAGGTGGAACTCGCGGACCTCGACCAAAGCAAAGACCTTCTCCGAGCGTGAAATCATATCCATACTTCTCTATGAGATCGCGCGCTTTAGTGTTATACCTAAACAGATGAGGGGCGGGTTTATCATCATTGTCTTCCTTATCCAAGAAGTGGTCTGGTAGCGGAGATTCCCTTCCTTTACCGTAGACGACTTCCTTTTCACCCCCTGTCTTAGCAGGAATGACAAGCGTCGTTCCGAATGGATCCTGTACCTGTTTTTTTGTCATGCAAAATGATTGAAGTGGCATATACAAGTCAGGGTTGTCATATAGTTCTTTAGTGATATTATCAAGACACGACGAGTACTCTAAATCTTCATTTATTGATGTCTCTTCGGCAAGTTGCCAGTTACAACTACTTTCCGATGATTCATCATCGTCAAGATTGATTATAATGGGTACAATGTCGTTAAGTACAAAACCACCATCATAATCAAACCCAGCTTCGGTATCAGCTTCATCCCCGCTGTCCGTTCCTTGGGCCGATGGTTCAGTATCGGATTCGGCACCGTATAGAAGGGAATCGGTAAAATAGTTCTCCAATCCCTTAAACGGTTGCTTATCCGCGACCAGCGTCTTGACTTTATTATTAGTGTCCACACATTTGAGGCACTGATGAAGAGTTGACGGGACTATAAGATTACCGTGGATCCAGGGTCGACCCAACAGTAAGTTATAGGATGTTTCCGCGTCAATCACGTAACAGGTAACTTCCGACTTCAAATCCCCGATCTGGCATTTGATTCGAATCTTTCCCAAGGGTCTGGACCGCTGGTGTTGAATCCGTAGATCGTAGTGCCCATGGAAGCTAGCTTACTTGCCGGTATTCCGATATTATACATCAATCGGAGCGGCATGATGCTGACAGTGGAACCCGTATCGACTTGGATCCGGTTGACCACGCTGGAGCCAATGTGCCCGGTGAAGTACAAAGGTCGATCGTGCTTTGAATTCTTCGTCTGCATGTCTTCTTTGGTGAAGGAAATGCAAGGAAAATAGTGTGCCGCGAGATTGCAGTGTTGAACTGACGGCTCTGTTTCTTCAGAAGACGGCTTGATTCGAGTCAGGAAAGCTTCGGAGTCGCTCAAGGCTTCTTGTAATGCTTTCCTTGTGTCCTTTGAAAGACGCAATAATTCGTATAGGGTTATCCTAGCTGGAATATTAGCCAACTGCGCCATAATGTCAAAACGGGGCGGAGAGCTTGCATTTCCCGGTTTATCTCTCCCAATCGGATGATTGAATCGAGATTACCTCGGGTTTTGGACTTCCTGGCGTAGAGGCTCTTTCCCTTTCTCTTTTTGTTGGCCTTTCTCTGTAGCCACAGGTATTGGGGGAGTTGTGACAATTCCCATTTTCGTTAATATCTTGGAAGGAACGGTTTTGGTTACCCCCTGTTTAGCCAATTGCTCGGAAGCATCCGGATACTTGAAGTGATACTCGTTCCCGCTCCGGGTCACAAAAGCCTCCTGTTCATCTTCGGAAAGCGGAAAGGCCGGAATTCTATCGTCATCTTCCCCTGGAATAGCAGAAGCTCCGTAACAAGACTTACCTTTTCCTTTTGACCTTTTCTTGGAAGAGGTTCCAGTCCATTGTTCATCTCCAATCAAATCTGGATGAACCCAAAGAATCTCACCATTCGGGGCTGTGTGTGGCACAAGTCCTTTCTGGCGTTGTTTGTGAGGATCATCGTTCACCGTCTTCACTGCTGTATTTATTACCGGTTCATGCTGGAACCAGTTTAAAGGAACAAAACCGAAGCTAATCGATACTGCATTCGCACCCACTTTCTTCTCCTTAGGTTGCTTCATAGTGATGACCCCGACATCGATTAGAGCTTGGATCTTATCTTTAAGGGCGTAGCATGCCTTGGTAGGATGGTGCACCGCTCTGTGAAATACGCAGTATTTTGGATCATTAACTCTTTTAACATCTTCCTGATCCTGGATCGGAGGCAACTTGATCTTGTTGTTCTCGATAAGGTATTTAAAAATACCAGGAACTTCATCTTCTTTGAATGAATATACCTTCGGAAACTTTAGCTCCGAGGCCTTTTGCTTCTGGGGCTGTTGTTGCCACCTTGATTGTTGGGGCGCCTTCTGTTGCTGCTGTTGCGGCTGCGCTTGCACTTCGAACGTCTGGTTCGCGTCCACTACATTCGCTTGTGCCTTTCTCTTACCCTTAGGGACAAAATTCTGTTGTGAAGGATTATGTGCCGTTTGACCTCTTTCAGCCTTCTTCCTTTTAAGGAATCGTTCGGCTCGTTCTCCTCGCACTTTTAAGTCCTTCCAGATCTTTGGTGGTGCCATTCTCATAGCTTCGAGGATGTCTAATGAAAGGTTATTATGGCAGGTCTCGAGGATGAAGTCTTCACTGACCGGATCCCTGCAGTTCATTGCTTTGTTCCGGAACCTTTTGACAAAGTTTTCAACCGTCTCACCATTCTTCTGTTTCTCATCGAATAATGTGCCGATTGAGATCTCTGTGTCGTCATCGAAAAAGTTCGTCAGAAACATGTCTTCTATGTCATCCTAGCTGCTGATACTCCCTGGTTTGAGACGGCGATACCAGTCGAAGGCTGATCCACGAAGAGTTCCAACGAATGACCGCACCATAAGAGGTTCATTTCCGGAGATTATTCCTAAGTGAGATTTAAAATAGATTAGATGCTAGGTAGGGGAACCCTTTCCATCTAACGGCGTAAAATTGATCAAATTGAATTTTGCCGGATATGAAATTGATTCCCATTCCCTTGGGTATGGACATGGTATCCCGGACCTCTTCACTTCTTGAGCATTCATCAATGCATTGATCTTGCTCTCCAAGTCCCTTATTTTCTTATCCTCACTCGTATCTGTCTTCGAGTGATTTCGGGGAGAAGTAACATGGTCCTCCTTCGTGTTATTATCATCCGAAGGGCCACCCCCATTATTGTTGTTGACGGGAGGAGTGTTCATGTTGGCATTATCCTCTACTTCCCGTTCATCATCGCCTTGATTAGTATTATTGCGACGACTAGACTCTCCTTGATGAGTTGTCAGTGCCGCGATTTGCTGGTCATGCATTTCTCTCATCTGCTGCATGGCCATCTCCATTTTAAACTTGAAATTTTCCTTCTGCTTAGCCAAAGCGTCCTCAAGTATCTTAGACACCTGCTCGGCGCTAATCATGAGCGATTCGTAGGATTGTCCCGTACTAGATGCCGTGTCATCGGATGCTATGGCTGAGCAGGCATCTGAACCAGCATCTGACACCTCATCTTCTAAAGGAAGTCCCTTTTGCATCCTTTGGTAATTCTTCCGCATACTGGTCCCTGATCTTAATCGAGTCATACGTTGGGACACCGTGGTAAACTAATCCGGGCTAAAGCGTCGTGTTGACTTTCCTCTCCCGATCATATTGACGGACACTTCTAAAAATTCGTCATCTTGACGGACATGTTTTCTCTTGCGGAAACGCCTTGGTTTAGTCTCGGACGTTTTGGTAGAGATTCTCTCAAACACCAAAACTCTTCTTGGGGCTTTAGAACAGCAGCATTCTGATAATACCGCTTTGATTATGTTGGCACAGGGACAATGAGGATCCGTGTCTCGAACATTTCTTTTCTGGGACTTGTTCGTGCCTTCAGCCCTATAGTACAACTCGTCAGTTTGATAACTGGAGCAACCCATAGAATGTTGGCACGACCTCCCAGGTATAACATCATCATCATCAGACAAATGTGTTTCCCTCTGGGGATATGATGCTTTATTGGCGTCTTCAAAAGTCTCTCATTCAGGTTTGCGCCTTTGCGAGCGTGAAAACCTAACGGGCTCTTGAACTTCGACCCGCAATCCAATGCGGTCGGTAACAGGGGTCTTCCCTTTACTATCTTTCTTAGGGGGATTGGTACGACCCCCAGTCTGGTTTGTTGTTTGGGGACCTTTCAACGGTCCCAATCGTTCCTTAACGGGTGCTTTACCTCGATCTCCAGGTAGAGGACCGAGGCGAGCCTTCAAAGGGACTCTGGATTTGGTAAGATCCACGCTACCACCTGGCTTCATCGGAGATGTGGGGACAGGGGAAACAAGATCTGAAATTGACGAAGCTCGAGCAGTAACTTCGTTCATCTTCGCCTTAGGCGCTGGCTTTGCCTTCGGCACCCACATCTGTTTGCGCTTGGGCGGCTTCTTCACGGCTTCTTCCTTCTGCATTTCTTCTGCTTTCTGCAAAAGGAGCTGGGCATGCGCGAGCAACGCGCGTCGCTTCTTGATTCGCTCCTCGAGGGTGGAGCGGGTCCTCTTGACACGAACCCATTCATTCGTTTCTGTCTTAGAGGAGGAGTTAGTTGTTCGCCGTTGTTGTTCCCGACGCTGCCTGGATTTTAGATCCTCATTATAGCGGATCCCGTTCATCGATTCCGAAGCCTTAGCTAATTGTCGCGCAAGGCGTTGGCGCCGTCTTTGGCGCGCCCTCTTTGACAAGGTTGGAGCGCCTTCAACAGTTGTCTTCACGGCGGAGGGAAGATCCGGATCTGCAGCTTCGACCACGTTGGACGTCGTAGGGGCGTCGCGGGGTGTAAGTGCAGCAACGACGAGAGGATCTTGGATCTTCGAGCCGGAGGTCCCGCGAGCATTTCTGGAAGAGGATGCCTTCCTGCGCCTGCTTGGAGAGGCGGATCTGGAGGAGGAGGAAGAGAGGTACTCTTCAAACTTCTGTTGATCAAACTCATATTTGATCTCTTCATTCACCCGGATCTTGAATGCCGGTTGCGTCACGATAGCCTCGGCAGAGAGGCTGTTGGCTCCCGTTGTGGTCGCCAGTTTGTTTTCGCTAAAAGTTACCTTCATTGTCGAACTTATTATAATAAAATCTGCTTACAAAGAATTCGAAATATTCAATAAGAAAAAGAATGAAAGATTACAACTTTTCGAAAATAACACAAGATCCGTTCGTTGTCTCTTGCTTGCGTGGGTCTTTAGCCAGTGACGGGGACGTCGATATCCGTGGACTACCTGACAATCAGATCAGATGCAGAACTCCGTCGATTCGCGAAGGAATCTAGAAGCAGAAGCGCTTATCTCGGCAACGGCGAGATAATTGCTCTTCTTAGGATTACCACAACGGGATAATCCTAAGGAACGGACGTATGTGAATGCAGATCTGACGAATCTCTCTCTTGTGTTGAAGAACTCGATCACTCTTCAGTCCGGCAGGGCTTCGCCAATTCTCCAAAATTTCAGATCCCAAAAAAGTGAGGACCCGGGGCTGTATTTATAGGCTCCAAGGGGTTTCGGACGGTTAAAACCACTTAAAAAACCATTTCTGCGTTGGAGACACCTCAGGGTGTCTCAACTTGGGCCGAGACACCTTGGGGTGTCTCATTCAGGCTGAGACGCCGGGTTTCGTATATTTGTCCGTTTTCTTCGTAAATTCTTCATCCAATGTCGGTTTTGAGTGATTCAAAGTGTGTTGGAAAGCCGACGAGGAGTTCTATAAGCTCCAATGATTGGATCATCTGTAGAATAAATGACACACGAGGGGCGTTGCGCCTTTCGTAAACGTCGCGGGGTTCCCGATCAGTCCGTATCTTCGTTATTCCGAAACTCCGTTGTTTCACGTAGTCCGTCGATTCACTTCAACCATTCGTCGATGTCGATTAAGCTTCTGTGACTTGGATAGTGACGTTCGTTGTCTTTTCTTAACGCTGAGCTGTTCGTAGAGACCTATAGGCAATTTTCGATGCTTATATCGTCAGGATCAAATTGGAAATGTATCCTTCAACTCTTAAAGGACCACAACCAAACACTAAATAATAGTAGTTAGTTTTGTTAAGATATTTAAGAATATGCTTAACTACAATCTGATATTTTCCATCGGGATTGGACTGATATCTACTAACTATACTTACTACTTGAGAAATATATGGCCTAGCACATAACACTACATACATCAGACTACCTACAGCAGAATCATAAAGGCATTGTTTCATTCTTTCCAACTTCTCATCTGTATAAGGTGACATTTTCTTAGAAAGATCTATTCCATGTCTAAAAGGAACATGTCATTTCTTCGAATCTTACATGTTGAACTTAGCCACCATCTTATCAATATAAGTCAAGGTTATTGATAGCGGATAGCGTCACGTAACGGTGAGGCATCGCTAAGACTATTTCGGGCTATTGCGAAAAAATAACGATAAAAAGCGCAAAGTCAAATAGCAGTCTAATTTAGATATGTATAAATACTAAAAAAAGAAAATTAAAAAAAAATCTAAAAAATCTAAAAGTACATATTGGATGATTTAAAGAGATCTTAAACATGAAATAGACATGTAACCATCACGTAATACCGAATATGACTGAGGAGTCAAAAAGTCATCGTCTTCAAGAAGAAGAGCTTAGAGGTGACATGACTGCCCTAAGAGGAGCTCACGGTGAAGGAGGTGAGAGGAAGTATCAAGGTAGGTGGCAGAGGCTATGAGAGGTGACGGGAGTATGCTGAAAATCACAGGAGACGGTGGAATGCAATGGTCAAGGGTTGAGTTTAATTTTAAAAAAATAAGCATCAAACCGCTTTTAAATAGTAGTCAAAAAGCAAATTTCGAATGCAATCGCTCACTATTTACCGTTATGACACACTATTGACCGTTTTTACGAACAGATATATTCCGTAATATGTCACCGCTATTGCACGATAGCGTCGCGGGCAATAGCGTCGCGGGAAGGGACCGCTAAAGCTATTAGCGCCGCTATTGCGGGGCTATTTACCACTATTTATAACAGTGATATAAGTAGACTGAGACAAACATATTAACCTGTTAGCTCTATGTTTATAGAGTTTAAGTCCCAAAACGTAGGATGCCTTATCCAAATCTTTCATAGAGAAACTTGTTAGACAACCATAATTTAACAATTGGTAGCATTCCAACATCATTCTTAATAAGAAGAATATCATCAACATATAAAACAAGAAATATAATTGCATTCTCTTGCATTTTCATATAAACACAAGCTTCATCGGGATTTTGTGTGAAGCCAAACTATTTAATTGTCCCATCAAATCGGATATTCTAACTTCTTGAAGCTTGTTTAAGACCATAGATTGATTTCTTAAGCTTGCATACTTTATGTTCCTCCACTTTGGATATAAACCCATCATGTTGGTCCATATAAATATATTCATCAAGATATCTACTTAGAAAGGCTATCTTTACATCTATTTGTCATGTCTCATAATCATAGTATGCAGCTATAGCCAATAAGATCCTTATGGATTTTAACATTACAACTGGTAAAACAGTTTTCTCATAATCAATTCCCTAATTTTGATTGTTACCTTCTGCCATCAGTCCATTAGATCCCCTTTTTTCTCTTATAGACCCATTTACAACCTATTGTTTTAACCCCAGTAGGGCAGTCTACGAGAATCCAAACCTGATTCGAATACATAGAATCCATTTCAGATCTCATTGCCTCAAGACATTTATTTTTGTCAATGTCTAACATTGTTTCCCTATAATTGTAGGGATCATTCTCATACTCTTCTGAGATCATCATAAATACTTCAAACAAAAGAGTCAATCTAACTAGAGGGCGAATGATCCTACAACTCTTGCGCATTGGAGCTGTTAGCTTAGAAGTAAGCTCAGGAATTCTTTATTGTTGAATTTCCTCTTGGGAATCAACTATAGAGGGTTCATTTAATTCTCTAAGAATAATCTTATTATTCATGTTGCAACTATTTGCAACATTATCTTCCAAGAAGACTGCATTTCTACTAATAAACACCTTTTGCTCATTTGGACTGTAGAAATAATATCCAATAGTCCCTTTCAGGTAGCCTTCAAATGGACATCTCTCTGTTCTTGATTCCAACTCATATGCAATTTGTTTATTAACATGTGCAGGACAACCCCATATCTTTTAAGCATCTCACACTAAGCTTTTTATCAGTCCATAATTCATATGGGTTTTTCGTAACTGATTTTGTTAGAACTCTATTAACAAATAGATTGCAAGTCTCTAATGCATAACCCTAAAAAGATATTGGTAAATTTGTTACACTCATCATAAATCGTACCATATCTAATAAATTGTGTTTCTTCTTTATGAAACATTATTATGTTGTGGCGTTCTTGGAGGGGTAAGTTGAGATAAAATACCGTTATCCCTTAAATAGCTTCTAAATTCATCCAAGAGGTATTCGCCTCCTCTATCAAACCGAAGACATTTGACACTTCTACCCTTTTGTTTTTCAAGTTCATTCAGAACTCTTTAAACTTTTCAAAAGAATCCGATTTTTTCTCTTTTCATAAGTAAAATGTGGATCAACTTTTTAGTAGTAAGTACAATAGTCAAGTTCCTTTTCCAATCACTATAATTAGGACCTCCGAAACAATTATCATCCAAGATCTTTACAAGCGGACTAATGTTGTTCATGTTTTTTATAGAAAGATATGTTATAAAATAATTAGAGACTACATAATTCCACAACATAGTTACATGCAATTACCATTAAATCGGATTTTCTCTTTAATGTTAAGTCTCACTAATTCATTAATATTTCCTTCTTACATTAAATAAACATACCTAATATGTCAATTAGTGAGAAGCGGGAACTTCATTTAATGACTTAATAATTTCATTTGAAATATATTAAATACCAAATGAAGCATATACAACACTAGTATGTACCACGTGCCAAGCACGGCCCTCGCCTCTTTTCTACAATTCGTTAATGTTGTTTGATCTCAATTTTATTTTTATTTTGAACCGATTTCTACAGCTAGTAACTATGAAGAACTACAAATGAGTTGCATTTGAAAAATAGATGTCTAATAATATTGTATGGTGCAAATATAACAATACTACTCCAACAACTCACACATAATGGCCTAATAAAACAATGTATCTATAGTTCTATAAATATCCCTTATCAAGTCTCTTCACAGCTTTGTGCACATAAACTATCCCAATCTCCTCAATGTTAACAATTAGATTGTGTTTAAGAGAAAAATCTATTGAGTAGCATGAACAACGACTACATAATTCCACAACATAGTTACATGCAATTACCATTAAATAGGATTTTCTCTTTAATGGTAAGTCTCACTAATTCATTAACATTTCCTTCTTACATTAAATAAACATACCTAATATGTCAATTAGTGAGAAGCGGGAACTTCATTTAATGACTTAATAATTTCATTTGAAATATATTAAATACCAAATGAAGCACTATACAACATAACTATTTTATAACAATTACAAAACTCCCACTGTCTATTTAGCCTCCAAAAGAACATACCTACCACCTGTTTCATGTCGATATGCTCCATTGGTCAAGTATACACATTACACCGATTGTCTAAATACATCATCTTTGTGAAGAAAACTTATCCTTTTAGCATCAACTACTCCCCGAAAATCATCACCATTATTTATTGACAATAGAATGCTTTTAGAAATATCTTCTTAAAGTTATTTCCATCTAATACTTGATATTACAGGAAGGGAACTTTATGTAAAAGCATATTTAATACAACTATGAGAATATTCTTATTACTTCTCACTGATTAAACATTTAAAATAATAAAATTATTGCATAGAAATTATCAAAAAAATTCTTTAAAATATATGCTAAAATCATACTATTGCATTGTCTTAACAACTTAATTCAGCAATTAATGCAATTATAAGCAATATATCCTTAAAATAACATTTGTCAATTTCTAGATATCGAAGTATGTGAAATGTAGGTGATAGATGACAATTTAAGCATACGCTTTATCAACACAAAGAATACATCATGAATAAAAATATCAAATATGTAATTCAAGATCATAGCAGCAGAATATAATCAACACAAAGAATACATCATGAATAAAAATATCAAATATGTAATTCAAGATCATAGCAGCGGAATATAAAAAAACTTGCATATTGCATCTAATGCAAATCTAAAAAGAAACTCATGCAAACATGTAAACAGCTCTAATACCACTAAAAGTCTATATGTGTCCTAGTCACAGAATAAATAAAACTTTTCATGAATGAGTAATAACTTGAACCATTTACAACATTGAACGCATGATGCATAAGAATTTGTTAAAATAAAGTAATCGGGTTACCTCACAAAAGTTTTACAAGTGCAAATCCTCCAAAGTTTCACACGCAATGTTCTTTGATGATTCTAATTCATCTCTTAGTTAGTTATTCAAAAGTGATGGATTTTTGCTTTTGAATTGAATTGATCCTTGGAATAAGTTTTCTCAAACCTTACATAGGTAAGTCATCTCCCTTATGTAATTATGACATTTTGACCATTGAACTTAATATCTTTATTAAGGTCAAAGAATTATGAACTTAATGTCTTTATAAAGTCAAAACAATTAATAATTTTAACTTTGTAAGTACATGAGGATTAACTTCATGACTTATCATTAAAGTCATAACTTTATTCATTCTAAGCAATAATTTCAACAGCTAATATTTGTAAGAACATGTAGCATGCGACCCATCTGGGATCTCTCTCCTCCATAAATTAGTCCCTGCTGATTTAGTTGTGATCATATCCATCAACAAACTACAACTTTCATACAAAGGATAGAGATTTAGTTGTAAGATCCCTGTATCACAATAATGTACATACATGTTAATCCTAAAGCAACATCAACTAGTATTCCATACAAGACCTCCATAGTCACTATCAATCCAGAAACTTAGATGTGCATCTTTTCAATATAACTGCACAAAAACATTTTAGAAAGCTCTTTTAATAGAATATATATCTAATATATTTTAATATACTAGTTTTTACACACGTGCAATGCACGTGATTTAATACCATGATTAAGTATTTTTGACAGTTTGTGCTTATTTTTTCCTTTAAACTCTTACATCCCGATTATTTTTTTTTATGTTTGTTTAAATGGGATACACCCAATTTAAATTTTCATGTTGATATTTTAATTGACAAAAAATAAATATAATTTAAAAATAATTTGAATTTTTATATTATTTTTGACCGATATAAAATTAAGCTTTAATATTTGAGAAAGTATAGCATTGTAAAGTGAAAAATATTAAAATAGTGTTACACAAGGAAAGTGAATATTTAAAACCAATATGGCAAAATGATTGATTTAAAGTATGTTAAAACGATGCAAAAGAGAATATGAAGTTTATTCCTAATCATTGATAAACTTTATAAAAAAATATAAATTAAAGATTAATGCTAACTCTAGTATACTTTTATATGATAAAAACATCCACATAAGAATATAAAAGTACTGAAAAAAATTCATGAAACTCCCTTCTAAAGATTCCTAATTTCACTCAAAATAATTAAACTATTCTATAAAATATTCAGAAAATATTGTTTTTTATTTCTTCTATTTTATTTTTTATTGAGTTAAGATCAATCCTTCTTCAGGTTTATCATTTATCATTTCTCGAACAATTCTAGAGTATTGTCTTCATCATCTACATCAATTGTGATATCAGACTAATTTTGTATTTTTATGCTATTATCTTTCCTGGGCTCGTTAATTTTTTACCATCTCATTTAACTTTACAAAGAAGTCAAATGAACTTATAATGTTCAACACAAACTGCTCAAAATATAGACTTTGATTTTTTTCTATTTCATATATATAAAATTCTTTGTGTTCCTAATTTATTACTTAAAT
>BQKN01061141.1:0-14706 GCA_022839385.1 Asparagus kiusianus | reverse complement strand
ATAAATTAGAAGCTATCTCTTTATTTTCCTCTAAAATGAATTCTTCTAATGTGCATCCAATAAGAATTTCTGTTATTTCAATAATATTACATTTGCTCTATCCCTGCCATTTCCCATAAAGATCTAAACTAAATACCTGCATTATTCATTACCAATTTCTCTTAGATTATAATATTAATATTTAATTTGAAGAACACAGTATGGAATTTATGAATACTTACTAATTTTTCTTATGTCTTCCAAATGTCTAAAATTTTAAAACTTAGCAAAGAAAAGTATAATTGTTTGGTATTTTTCATATATATATTGTTTTTCATACAGGTATAATATTATATACATATTCTTATCTACAAATTTAAATCTAACTAAACTTTGTTAATATACAGGACGGTATTGCACATTTAAGGCAAAGATAACTACTATTTTAAATAGGCTCGAGCCATGGTTCTATGCTTGCAAAAGTTGTGACAAGAAGGTTGATAAAGATGTTAGTAAAAAGTGTCTGAATGACAAATGCCGCAGAATCATTGATGACCCAGTACCAAGGTTAAATAATATATCTTTTTTAATGCCATGAACGTATTAAAATATAATACTAATTGTCTTTAGAAATTAACAATGAAAAATACAGGTCCATATTTCCAAAAATTTGTTTTGAACATCGGAAAAACATTCAAATTCCTAGTGAAGTTAGATGAAAAGACAAAAGATGAACGAGACGAAGGCAATATAATAGCACAAGAAATTCAACTCCAGCCTGATATTATAATCGACGTAGATGATGAAGATGCTACTCTAGAGTTGCCCAGAAAAAAGATAAAGGTGGAGAAAGATTGATCTTCATTCAATTAGAAATTTTCAAGAACAATATTTTATAATCATTTTATATAACAACTTATTTTTTATTATAATTAGGAATTTTTATAAGGCATTTTCATGTAGAGTTATTAGTAGTTTTGTATGCTTATGTGATTGCTTACATCACATAAAATTACACTTTGATATTTAACCATTTTACTATATTTTATTATTGTCTATGGATAGCGCAGCATGTGATCAATCATTTATGATATAAAGGTTGCCTCTTTAACCAATTGGCAAAGAATTATTGTTGTGATGAATTTGCTTGGGGTTGTCACAAACCTCAATATTCTTTGTTTTCAAAAAAAAAAAACTTGGCTTACTAATTATTACTTGTTGAGATTGTTGCCATGTTGAATAAGAGACCAAATTTGATCAAGATTTACTTTCATACTTTAATTAAGTTCCTGTTAGGTGTTGATAGTGGTGATCATTTAAAAATTCTTAGAACAAAAATAATTTACAAGTTTGCGGTAAATCAAACAATTAACTTAGTTTTTTGAGTCAAAAAATATTTGAATAAACTTAAACTTTTGAAATATTTTCTACGTTACTATAACTAAAATTCATAATAACAATTACAATATCCCAGATACTTATATTCATCTAAGTTTAGCTTAAATTCATTTACATTTATTTTTTTAAATATTTAAATAAAATACTAATAAATCTTCTAATTAAATTATACGTATTTGAACTCAAGATAAATCTCACTTATTTAAAGTAATGAAATAAATATAAAACAATATTTTTTTAAATGTTAGTATATTTCTTGTAACTCTAAAATTTTGAGGGTGTCTTTTGCAATTATTAAACTATAGATTAATTTTGAAAAAGATTAAATTTTAGCGGTCTACCAATCGACGAATTTGATGTGTGCTAGTTAAAAATTTTGCAAATTTAGAGTTCTTTTTATGATTTTTAAAATTTGAAGGAGTTTTTTAAAAATTTTGAGGTTAATTTTGGCAAATTTTAAATTTTTTGGTGTCTAAGGGTAATATCTTGAATTCATCTTATTTTATTTACAAATTTTAGAATTTTAGGGTGGGTTTTTATAATTTGAATTTTTGAAGGTGTTTCTATAATTTTTGAGATATTGAGGGTGTTAATTAAAAAATTTAAATTTAAATGTAAAAAATTTTAGATGTATCATGGTAATCTCTTGAATTCATTTGTGTTGTTTGTAAGTTTTAAAATTTTAGAATTTTAATATGCTTGTCTGTAATTTAAATTTTTAAGGGTGTTTCTATAATTTTTGAGACATTGAGGTGTTAACTGTAAATTTTAAATTCTTTGCAAACTGATGTTAATTTTTTTAATTTCATGTTTTTTATTTTAAATTTTGAGACATTTGGATGAGTTTTAAACTTTTGAACTTTTCAGGGTCTTTTCTGTAATTTTAAAACTTTTTATGGTTTTTTTGTAATACTTCATGTATTATAATATGTTATCTACTTGTAATTTCTTTATCTTAACAAACTAATATCATTTTTATATGGTTTATATATTTTATTAATATTAGTTTTTTTAAATTGTTAAGCTAAACATGGTTCACATAGGATTAGGATAAGATATGATTATGATTAGGATAGATTAAGATATAAATAAAATATTCAAAATAGTGAAGGGTAATATTGGCCATCGAAAATTAGAATTTGATTATAGATAATGTAGTTCAAACTATAAAGGGTATATTTGTCTAAAAAAGATTTTCTGAACGCGTACTTTTAAAGGGAGTATGATAAAGTAAAGTATTTGATAAAACATTTTTTTCTAAATTGGCCAGCCAGATTTAATCCAATATATAAAAGATACAGCAAAGAATATTCTCTTCTACTTTAGAAATGACAGATTATTTATTAAATGGCTACAAGCCTTCACGTACCGATTTAGTATTTGGTTCAGATCTCACCTTCTGTGGAGTGCAAAAACAGCGTTGAGAGATGGCAAGCTGGTCGAGTCAGGTCAATTTTGACCCGACCCATATAAGCTTGACCCGAACCCAACCCGTTTAATAAACAGGTCAGGATACCCAACCAGTTTAGTACACCGGTTACCCGACCAGACCCGAGAGTGATCCGTATAATACGGTTACCCGTATATGACTGTCTCTCGTTAGAAGTTCGAAAAGCAAATTGGTTTGCACCGGAGGTTCAGGGGGAAACTTAACGACTAAGAAAATTGCAAAATGAATACCATTAAAAATGTATAGCATTACATTGAAGGGGCTGATATAATTTAGGCCCTAGTTCTATTTGTTCCAGGTCTCATTCAAGCATAAAATCAAACGGCTAGCAAGCAGACAGGCAGAAACCATGGAACCATCTTTAATCTTAGCTCCGATTCAATAAAGTATAAAGTCAAACTCACGGCTAATTACCAACAAGCCAGAAAAACAATCAAAAGATCGCACGCTAGCGGAAATAAGATTGAAACCCGAATAAACAAGAGAATAACATAAACCCACTTTCCTTCATTAAAGAAAACATGAACGAACTTTTCCACAAGTATGAGGGAACTCTTACTTGAAATCAAACTCGAGAACTCAGCGAGGACCCTGAGCGGTAGGAATCAATCCTTATTTAGGGTTTATGCAAACGGGCGAAGGAGACGACGAGATGGAAGATGGGTTTTTTTTTTTTAATGAAATGCGGTATAAACGGGTTAGACGGGTCGGGTGTTAGGGATGACCCGAAATTGACCCGATTACTTAACGGATTACCCGGGTCGAAAACTACCGACCCCGGCCCCGGACACGGGAGGGAGAGTATGTGGGACAAAAGCGTAGGACTACAGTGTTTTTTGAGTTTGGGCGGCTCATTTCTAAAGCGGCTAGGTAAAGATCATAATTGGGCCTCACGCATTAACTTCTTGCTTGCTTCCTTTTTCTCTCTTTTTTTTTTCCTTCTTTATTTTCAAAAATAAAAAAAATTACACATGCGTTGATGACAAACAGGCAACAAGCTACGCCACTAATCTTTTCTGTGTTGTTTCCTTCTTTTATTTTTTTTCTTTATTATCATTGCTTCCTTTTTCTTATAGAATTGGATTTGCAATATATAAGTTTGGGGGAAGTGTATTCGCAATAAGTCAATAGGTCATTTGCATTCATACCCCTTAAATTATGGTTATTTACAAAACTACCCTATAAATCTCAAAATCTCAGAACTACCCCTCAAATAATCAATTCTAGAAAAATTATCCTCAAGGCAACTAGTAACTAACTTTAATAAGATAATTTGTAAGTGTAATTTAAAAATTATCAATAAGACAGTCAAACTTTTAGTACCAAGGTGATAATTTGGTGATAATTTGTTGCTTTTAGTGGTATTTTTTCACAGAGTTGATGATTTGAGGGATAGCTATGCAAATACTAAAATTTGATGGTATTTTTGCAAATATTGATGATTTAAGGGGTATATATGCAAATAACCCTAAGTCAATCTAATAGAATAAAATATAAAATATAAAGAATTGAATTTTTATCCGCCATGTGTGACTCGGACAGTTGGGAAGGTTTCACTAAGGCTTCCACAATTTTGAATTCGATTCCAGGTTGGGATATCAAAAAAGAAGGAATTGAGTTTATAGATTCTATTCTTCGATGAGCTAAATACTAAAAATTATTTATTTATTATTATATAAACTATTGAATCAGATATGGCTAAATACTTAGACTAACAAATAACGAATAATTTGTTTAGTTGGTTCATTTCCCCACTACATCCAAACTAACTCATGGGGGTGTTTCTCGCATTTTGGGGATGATTTGGTTCAACGTTTTTAGATTGTAGACAAACCTACCTAATCCTTGAATTGAATGAATAATTATCATAGTTCCTTCAACATTTTACCATTAATTTTAACAAATAATAGTTTATACCACATAGGTACATATCATATCATACTCTCTTTAAAAGCACGAGTTCGAAAAAAACTTTCGGTAGACAAAAATACCCTTCGAATTCAAATATTATTCAATTAAGTAAGAGTAAGTTGATAAATTGATGAATTCTTATTAGATACACATAGTATGAAGATAAAGATACGGTTTAAATTAAAATGTAAATCTAAATAAAATTATTAAATGCTAAATTTACAAATCTACAAAATGAAAGGCGTATTTGCAAAAACTAAATAAATTAATGAGACAAATAATATCTACCCCAAAAGTCGAACCCAGGAACAACGTAAACCTACAAATGTACATAATATAGATGAGATATTTACAAAAGCCACCTAATAAATTAAAGAGACAAAAGTCATTCTCAAAATTATAAAAAATAAAATTAAGGAAAACAAAAATCATACTCCTTTTAAAAGTACGAGTTCGGGAAAAGCTTTCCATAGTCAATGTTACTTTGTACTATTTTAAATTTCTAATTTATATTATAATCTATCCTAATCATACTTATATCCTATCCTAATACCCCATGAGCTATCTATACCTAAAAATTTTAAATAAGATTAATAAAAAATATGAAACAACTCCGTAGTATCAGTTTATTACATGGAGTATTATAAAAAAGCAAAACGTTTTAAAATGTAGACAAAATACTCTCAAAAGTTTAAAATTACGCAAAATAAAAAGCTAAAATTTTAGAACTTGGCAAAGAAAAGAGTAATTATGTCATATTCTTTCATTAAGATATATAAAATATAACTTATAATTTAAGGTTTACTATCCCTTTTCAGAATCTGAAAATAGTCAAGTTGATACTGGTAAAAAAAATAGTAATAATAACATATTAAAAATATCCAGTTAAAAATAAAAATTTAAAAATTATATGATAGATTAAAAATTAATGTTATTGTATAAATTAAAGTAACTGCATATAATTTTACTAATATGTTAGAGCAGCAAAAAATATAAGTATCATTAATTGATAGAAGACTAAATTATAAAAAATTGATAAAAGACTATAATATAATGATTTAACATTAATTGATTATACTTTATAAATATTGATCTCTAATAGTAATAGTATTTATAGCGTAAAAAATTTTCAAGATATATGTATGGAGAACTATTAAAAAATTTAGAGATATCATTCAAAAGAATCAAGCGGTTTTCACTTCAAATGGAGTTTCTTCATGGAAGATAAAAAATTACTATGTCATGACTCTGCGTAAGCAAAAAATATAAAATCGCCATTTTTCTTTTTCTTATATAGTATCATGACCCTTCTTGTGACTTTATTTAGGGGTATGACTACTAACGAATAATCAATTCTTAAAGACACGATCAAAGATAATAATATAATAACACTATTAGAATTCAAGATCTCTAAATATGAAGGTAGTATATTTTATTACTAAAATTCTTATTAAAGGCCACTAAATATAAAATTCATCTTATATCTGTCTCAATTTTATAGAGGAGACATGCATGTCATCGTAAATTGCGTCAATAATACATATCAATCCAAAGATACAACTCACTGAAGAAATAAGAGAATAGTAAGTAAACCAAGCAAATATCCATATAACATCGTAAAGAAAACATATTATATTTAAAGCTAATATGCGGTACTCTTTTGGAGTAAGTTGTTAAGACAAAAGCATCTCTATTAAGACTCTTTATAAATGCAGGAGAAATTCAAATTACTAATATATACAATCATTATAACATTCGAAAGAGATATGATCTTAGAAAACATACTATAAAATTCATACAATTATACCTAAGAATAATTTACCAATATACAGACACACTATTGCACCTTTAAGGCAATGATAACTACCATTTATCATAGAGTTGAGCAGTGGTTCTATGTTTGCAAAGATTGCAACAAGAAAATGGATAGAGATGTTAATAATAAGTGTCCAGATGATAAATGTTATAGAATCGTCGATGATGTAGTATCAAGGTTAAGTGATATCCCTTCTTCATAAAATAAATATATCAAAATATTAATATTATAATCTAAAGCAAATTGATTATGAAAAATATAATGTATTTAGTTCAGATCCTTATGGAAAATGACGCAGAGCAAATATAACATTATGACACAACAAAAATTCTTATTGGATATACAACAGAAGAATTCATTGTAGAGAAAAAAAGAGATAACTCCTAACCTTATTTAAGTAATAAATTAAAAGCATAAAAAATTCATATATATGAAATTAACATTTATTCTTATTGAAATAGGAAAAAATCAAAGTCTGCATTGTCAAAAGTTTGTGTTGAACATAAAAATATATTCAACTTCTTTGTGAATTTAGACGAGAAGACAAAAGATGAATGAGCTCAAGGAAAGATATCATGCTCCGGCCAGTCTCAATCACAATTGATGTAGACGATAAAAACATTACTCTAGAATTGCCCAGGAAAAAGATAAAGATGAAGAAGGATTGATCTCGACTCAATAAAAAATAAAATGGAAGCAACAAAAGATAATGTTTTGTGAATTGTTATAGAATAGTTTTATTTTTTTAGTAAAATTTGGAATCTTTAGAAGGAATTTTCATAAACTATTTTTAGTGTTTTCATATGCATATTTGGATGCTTTTATCATATAAAAGTGTACTAAAGTTATCATTAATCTCCAGTTTATGATTTTTTTCATTAACTATTTTCTGTCATTTTAGCCCACTTTAAATCTATCATCTTGGCTCGTTAGTTTTATTATTCATATTCCTTTTATAATGTTATTTTTTCAAATGTTTTCACTTTCAAAACACTATACTTCCTCAAGTCAAGCTCGGTTTCACGCCGATCCAAATAAAATAAAAAATTAAATTGGTTTTAGATTATATTTATCTCCTAACAACTCAACTATTAACATAAAAATTTAAACTGGGTGTAGCATATTCAAACAAATTTTAAACAAATAAATAATCAAAGTGTAATCGAGGAACAAATTTTAGTAAGAAAATAAACCAAAAATACTTAATCAAAATGAGCAAAAATTATCAAAGAGTAACCGAGGAACAAATTTTAGTAAGAAAATAAACCAAAAATAACTAATCACAGTATTTAACCACGTGTATTGCACGTGCATAAAATCTAGTAGTAAATTCAAAATTTGGGGTTTGGGGTTGTGGTGTGGTGGGTGGGTGTGTGTGGTGTGTGTGTGGGTGGGGGGGGGGGGGCTAGGGGATAACACCAAATTTATCCCTGGATGGGATTTCTAAATATACAATATGCAATGGATTCATAATATCAAATCATTACTTTAGACGATCTCAGAATCAAATGAAATAACAAAAAGAGTTTAAGGTTCACTAAATCACTTGATCTCTTCTCCTCTTTTAAGATTTTATTATTCACTTTCCATGTCATAACTACCAAATGTGAGATAAAAGGATATTAGTGTGTAATTCGATTAAGGGTAGCAAAATTAGATGTGTAAAACGAAATATACATAATAACTTCAAAAAGAGTGAACAATTGATACCACTTAAAGGGGGCAAAATTAGATGAGGTAAATGAAATGTACATGATAGCTTAAAAATGAGTGAATAATTGACACCGGTTAGATCGTTCCACCTCATCCTAGCTATGGGCATGTTTGGCAACTAGAGAGTAAATGAGAGTTGAATCAAATGTTAAAAAGTAATTTTCTATTATCCAAATAAAATTTGCAAATCTCTCTTTTACATATATTGCGAAATTATCGGTATTCTAAAGGCACAAAAAATTGTCATGTGTCATATGAGAAAGTGACATGTGGGTACCTAATCTTGTATTCACCTAAGAATCTTTATCAACAATAATTAGAAAATTCTAAATATATTTAAATATTTGATAATCCTAATCAAATTGTAATTATGCACAATTTTAAAAATATAATAGTTATCCATAGTCTCATGTAGTCCCTAAATTTTTAAATGAGATTCATATCTAACTATAGTAAATAGTTATACTATAGTTTTATAAGATTAGGGGTTATGACAAGAATTTGAAGGGGTGTAATTCTTATATATCTTGTATATTATACCATTATAAACGTGAAGGATTTGAGATTCGCACTAAACTCCCAATATTTTGGAAACCCCCAATAATTTTGAGAATTTTGTAAATCACCCAAAAACTTTTGGCTTCTTGCATTAATTTAACCCCATAAGAGCATTACTTCACAGTTTTATGCTAACGAACATTATCCCTCAAGACTAATGTATACATCTCAAATAATTTCTATTTGCAAATTAACATACAAAATTATAAACAACTCCTAAAAATATAAAAATTACAAATAACGCTATGAAAAATATGAAACTACTAAATAATCCCCTAAAAATCTAAAAAATTATAAACAACCCCCTTCAAATTCTAAAAATTAAAGACAACTCCCTAAAAAAATTTAAAAATTATAAACATGTCCTTAAAAGATACAAAAATTACTTGTAACACTTAAAATCTAAAATTGTAAAAACTATCTAAAAACCTTAATAATACAAGCACATTTTAAAATTCAAAAACTAGTAACAACTACTAGACAAATTTGAATATTACAAATATCTCCCTCCAAAAATAAAAATTACAATTAACTCCTTTTAAAATCTAAAAATTACAAATAATCTCCTAAAAATAAAAATAAAAAATATACAAAACTCTAAAAATTATAAAAAACCATTAGGGGTTTTCTGTGGAAAGTATTGAGGGTTAAGTGGCAAAATTAAAGTCTTCTTGAGCATTTTCTGCCAAAAATTGTTGTCAAGGATTTTGGCCATTTAACTGCACATGAACTAACAATATTAATTCATAGTAAGGATAGATTAGTAGTCACACGTGAAAATCATATATTTGTTGGGTAACAGATTAGTGATTACTATTATTATAATGTACATTCGATGCCAAATTAAGATAAGAACAAAAATAATCCAAAAAGAAAGGAGAATGAAGTGAAAGATAATATAAATATAGAAAATCCGTATCTATTATTTTTGAGCTAAAAAACAAAATGAACTACATAAAAGGGTAGAGATGAAAAAAGAAATGGTTTAAAACCCTTTATATATAGAAAAAAGAGATTTTTCATTTAACATTAGATTTACATCTAAAAAACCTACCACATGTCCTTTCATAATTTTCAATTTGAAAATTGAAATAAAAATTATACACGCTTGTTCAGTGAGGTAGTGTTTTCTTTTCTTTTTTTTTTTAGAAAAAAATGATGAGATTTCCAAAGATAGAAATCTCAGCCAAACTTTCATCAGCAGAGAGGTTGTAACATAATAAAGTTCACACCCCAACATAAAAGTGTGAACTATTTAGTACCAGCTACATTCTCTCGCCGTGTAAATTGCACGACCCCAAAAATATAATGCCAAAAAACAAATAAGATAGTATATCAAAACATATTACGCCATTCTTAACCTAAGGTTTATCTCACCATGAGAAAATATTTTCTTGAGAATGTACTTTCTCGAAAATTTCTAGTTGTCATTTAAAAAATAAGAAATTTGGGGGACTTATATGGAAATTGACAAGATTTAGCTGGCTAATATAAGAAAGAACTTATTTTTTTGAGGTTTTTAGGTAAATTAACCATTCCAATAGGAAAACTAGCCTCATTTATTTTAGGGTAAATATCAAAAAATCCACCTCAAGTGTGGACGAATATTAGAAAACCCCCATAATTTCCAAAATACCAGACCCCCTCCCCCTCCCCCCCAACCCTTTGTAGGGCTTATGTCAAAACCCACTTTTAACTTTTAGACTTTATTAAAAAAATCCTAACTTAGAGATTTTATCAGAAAACCTCTCTAACTTAGGCGGTTTTTCTGATAAAATCTCTAAGTTAAAGAGAATTTTTGATAACTCCTAAAGTTAAGGGGGGCTATCTGGTATTTTGAAAGTTCAGGCGGTGAGGGGGGAGGGGGAGGAATTGCCCAAAGTTAAGGGGCTCTTTATGATATTTAGCCTTTATTTTAAGCCGACAGCTTCTATTATCACATAATCAATTTTTAGAGTTTCATTGGCACAACTCATAATTAAAGCCTGAAGTTTCTGCTTTCTATTTCCCAACCATCTCGCGATGACAATTTCATTTAGAGTCCCACTATCAATTTCGTAATTTTTAAAACTTTTGTGTTACACTGAGTTTGGATAGAGTTTTCAAGAGGGGAGGGGGATATTTACAATGCGTTACAGTTGGTTTGGATACAAAGGTGGGGACAGGTGGGGAGTGATCGACTTAAACCCAAGGGGAGGGTTACATTATGTTTGTTTATACTTTTTAATTAGCAATGGGAGGGGAGGGGAGGGACGAAAATTAGAAAATGCAGCCACTTTCTCAACCCTCCTAAAATGGAAGGATTGGAATGAGACGGGAGAGGTTTCAAGTTAATTTTTCTTGAAATTCCAATATTGCTCTATATGAGAAAATCAAAAGACGACCTTTCTTATTTTATTAAAAGGGCATACTGGTTAAGTAGTTCCCTTTCCCTTCCCATCCCTTACTCTAAATAAATACATATTATAGTGTAGCCTCTCATCCCCTTGTCATCTATCCGAACACAAATAAATACATTTCAGCTTTTTTTCCTTCCACTCTCTCTATCATTGGGTTTAAGTTAATCACCCCCTACCCTACCCTCCTTTAAATCCAAACCGACCGTAGGGTTAGTTAGCACTTCGAATTATTTTCTCCACCATCTTCCCACCTATCTAATTGATGCGGCATAAACATATATCCAAAAATTGCAAGTGCACAATCAATCAAGTTATAGTATAAAAAGTTATCGATCCCACGAGGAAGGTGTTTTGTAGGAGAAAATTAAAATTGGTTCTTATGTTGTGTGCATGACAAATAGGAGTAATGAATGAATGTGATTGGAGAGATAGTGAAGGTGATAGTGTGTAAATAGGCACAAAATATAAGTGAGAGTGGGTGTGATAAAGTATGAATGATTTTCACAAGGAGAGAAAGAAAAATGAATAAAATCAAGAAACAAAAAGAAAAATCAAGAATAAATAGAAAAATCAAGAAAATAAAGATGGAGGATTCAATTAAAGATATGAGAAATCTAGAATTGAATCCACTTTTTAGAAAATGTAATTCCCTAGAGGGTTCTAGCCTCAAAGCGAAGCAAAGAAAATGAAAATGAACAAAAGAAATAAAAACTAATCCCAAGAGGGTTCTAGCCTCAAGGTGAATAAAATAAATTACAAAAACTAAACTATAAAATAAATTACAAGAATTAAATGCGAGAAAATAAATCTACTTTATATGCATAAAATAAATCTACTCTATAAGCATTAAATAAATCTAAGGCAAGAGGGTTCTAGTCTCTTGGCTATTTAAGCAAGAAAATAAAATCTAACTACAAACATGAAAATAATCTAAGCTAATAAGCAATAAAAAGAAATAAAAGAAAAAATAAAAACAAACCTTCAAATTGATCTCCATCTCCATCTTCATCATCTAACAAAGAAAAGAAAAGAAAATTTAAAGTGGTGAATTTTTTTATTATTAATTGTAACAAAAAGTTACAAATTTGGAAGGTCTTCTCAATTAAGAGTAACCCTCCTCTCCAAATAAAGAAATAAAAATTTTCACACTCTCAACCACTCACTCTCTACCCCTACTTATAGTAAATATCAATGAATATGAGCTATTGGATTGAAATCTTATCCAAAACCATCAAAAATCAACCATTAATTCGTAACAGAACTGTCAGTATCGATGCCAACATCGATACTAGCATCAATGTCCTATCAAAATTTTGCCTTCATGGATGGTTTCATCTCGTCGAGATAGATGATTTTCATATATTATATATTAAATTTCGCTTTCCGGATTGAGAGATATTATCGTTTCTTTGTAGCTAACCATCTTGAATACATTTTTTTCATATTTGATTTTTTTATTTTCTCCGGCTTCTACAGGCTACTCGGCTTGATTCTGGGCTTCAATAAAAGGTTACAAAATGAGGAAGTTGGAGTCTTTTAGGCTTTTATTCATTATTTCTTTATTAACCTACAATTAAAGATAAAAATAATTATTAGTGGTATATTTATTCATGTAAAATAGATAATAAGGATATAAAATTATAATAAAAATATGATTATCAAATATCCCCATACCTAAACTTTTGCTAGTCCTCTAGCAAAGAAAAAAAAATACTAACTTACTTTCATAGGAATCACGGTTATATTTAGCGCATACAACAAACCTTTAAACCCCTGGGTTACCTTAGTGGATGAGTTGTAGTCTCGTGAGAGTTTACAGTGAATATACCCACAAAATTCGGTCAACTTGCCAATTTAAAGAAGTCAGTAAATAACTAAAATTACTTGATAAAATTAGACAATCTAATTGAAGCTAGTTATTACTTAAGAAAACGTTTTTATATATAACTCCAAAGTGAATTTCCTAGAAAATCTTCTCATTATTGCAATACAAAACCAAGCCAAACTTAGAAATTTAATTTAAAAGTTTTAAAAAGAACATGCTAACTCTTTGTTTAAAATAATATTCAAGTTGCTTGATCAGAAATATTTTTTAAGGCCATATATACTATATATATATAACATTTGTTAGTATTTTATTATTATTATTATTAATTTTTTAACACTTTCTTCCTTGGTGATTTTTTTCTACTTTAACGGGCTTTCTAAGTGACCATTTAATGAGTTTTGGGCCAATGGATCCCAATCCAATTGGGCTTAGGTCATTAAGTATGGAAATACTCATTGGGCTTAATTATTCGGGCAACTTAGGCTTTATAGGATAGAATCACCTTAAATTCAAGAGTTTTTTTGTGCTCATTTTTCGCACTCTTCTTTTGCAATGTTATATATATATATTCTGAAAAATATGTAAATCAAGACATTTTAAAAAATTATTTTCAACTCTAAGCTAAGCATGCAGAAATTCTATTATTTTAAATAAAAGTATAAGTTAAGGCTTAAGTAAAATATACTATTTTGAAAATCATTTCTTAAGAAATTTATTTAGAGTTATCATAAAAGGTGAAGTTAAGTAAATAACACACTAGGGATTAGAAAATTTAAAATTTATCAAATAACTCAATATTACTTAACTCTATTAAGTTGGCAAGTGACAATATTTTTATAATTTTTTTTGAAAAAGGAAAAAATGTTAAAAATGCAACTAAAAGGTAAAATAAAGAGGAAAAAATAACTAATTCCCACCCCCACACCTAAATTTTACATTGTCCTCAATGCAAATTCTATGATGCCCAAAGTAAAGCAGATAAGAACTGAAACACTTATATTTGGGCAGCTGATAAAAATCTGCAATTCTCTTTGGTCTGAGGAGGATGAAATCATAATTTTATTCTTTTTTTTTCTTTTCTTTTCTCTCTTTTCTTTTTTTCTATTTTTTTACAACTGAACAAGAAACTCTCAAACGAGAGAAAAATAAATTCTTTTTATTATTCTGAAATAAACAAAACAAGCAATGTAGAATAAAGTGTTCAACATGAAGAACTCGTATTCTACATTGAATCCTACCTTATTGTTGAAAATTCTTCCCCGTATTTTAAATAAATTTAGAATAATATAATCAACAATGTGCTAAAATTCTAAGCATTCCGGAGTGTTCAATGATTCTTGCAACAATATAAGATAGATATTATTGGTATCATGCATTTTAAATTTCTTAATGAACTTAGACTCTTGATTTGTGAAGTTTTGTATTCTAGCAACCAATTCTTCTTTAACAACTTCCTCAACCTCAAGATTCAAGGTTGAGGTATGAAAATTTGATTGTTGTTTATTTTCTAAAAATCTAAATTCATCAAGAAAGTGTTCTTCACAATTCAATTTAAAGCAGCAAATGTTAAACACAGTTTCATTATTCTCAAGGACCTGATCTGCTTTTTCTAAAAACTCCAACTCCTCACCAAAAATTTTCTCAAAACTCAAAT
>BQKN01061136.1:530-29299 GCA_022839385.1 Asparagus kiusianus | reverse complement strand
GGGGTGGATCGGCCACCGAGCCACCCTGGGGTGGCTCGGCTTGGGCCGAGTCACCCCGGGTTGGCTCGGTTTAGGCCGAGTCCCCGGGTGTTTTGTGCGTTTCGCCGTTTTTCGGTGTTTTCGGTTCTCCGTTGTTCGGATTTGATTCGGTTTGTGGTTGGTTTGATTCCCGATTTGGCAGTATTTCCGCCTCGGTGTTTGCGTTCGAATCCTCTCTTGGTTGGGTGACTCTTTGACTCCCCGAACCATTGACTTGGATCCGCATGCGAATGGGTGCATTCCGTTGTTCACGTGCTGTTCGATAGCTTCGTAGCCTCGTTAGCTCGCTTCGTCGCCCGAACGTGCGTTGATTTGTCGATTCCTTGTGTCGAGCTACGTTAAGGGACCTATAGGCAATTTTATACGCCTACAGCTACTGCTCTGATGGAGTCTGCTGTGACTCTGCCTGGCTAGCACTCCTGGTACGAGATCTACCACGTCCTGCCATCTATCTCTGATCATAAGAAAAATAAAGTTCATGAGTCAAAGTAGACGTATATTCTATTCATGCTTAGTACATCACACATATACTTAAAGCAAAAATAGTCGTTATAAAAAAAAATTCTCAAATTTTTGAGATATACGCATATATCACCCTCACTCATACTAGGAATTCCTTACGGACTCTATACATGAATCCTAAGAAACTCTATCCTAGCTCCACGACTCGATACAGGATGATCCTAAGGATACTGAAACTAGAGCTCTGATACCAACTGTGACGCCCCTGGGTTCACACAAGGCTGCAGTCCAAGGTGAAACCAAGAATGTCAAACCTGTCATGCACCACACCGTGCAACAACATGTTTCACCATCACAATTAACATCTATCTAGTAGAGTCAATAACAGGTGTAGGTACAAAAGCAAGTAAAAGATAATACACAAAGGACTGATGAAATGATAATGATCGAATAAATGTCTCATCACCCAACATGCAGAAGTACATAATCAAGGTCTGAGTAGATAAACAGGAATACTCAACAAGTCTCAAATACAAATATCTGATAAGAAGGAAATAAGGCACACAGCCTTTACAACTTCTAGAACAATACTCTCAAATGTCTAACAAAATCTATAGTGGAGCTCCAACATAAGCATAACTAAACAGCTGAACACTAAAGTATGTCGCCATCAACCTGCGACTCTCCGGGCTCCTGGCTTGTTACATGAAATGGGGAGGGACAACGAGCGTCAAAGCGCTAGCGATTAACATCACAACCAACCCCAAGGGAACAGGGCTCGTTGTATAAGAAAATACAGATAATACTTAGTAGATAAAAAATCATTGATCTTTCTAAAGAGGATTTTAGTATTTAGAAATTTACAACACGAGAATAGGTACGTCGAGCGAAATAATCCAAACAAGGAAACCCTCATGTATATACCTTGTATCTCAAATTGTAAACCCCTAACTACCAAACCCGAGGTTCAAGTACAGGAATAATAATAAAAGAAATACAACTAATCTCAGAACATAAGTGCAGTGTCATGTCATAGCCTACATGAATATCATGTTATAGCTTACATGAAGGTCATGTCAAAATCTACATAAGTGTCATGTCATAGGCTTTTGTGAGAAAGTCATATGCAGGGTTAAGAACTATGTCCGATGCAGGAACTATATATTGTAGTTTCCAAACTCACGGAATAGGTGGCAAATGTCCAACACAAGGACTGAAATGGATTATAGTCCAACACGAGGACTGTGCAAATGTGAAAATGTCACTGAGATATATAGTGAATCTACTTATATCAACCCACACTCAATTCAGTATGTAAATCCCTAATTTTGGTACACTCCGATCATCTATCGTGCATGGATACATAGTAAGACTAAAAACCAGAGTCAAAAAAACTCCAGGCAAAATCTCGAACATGAGTAAAATACACAGAACAAGGATTTAACAACAGACTGTGCGGCGGTCGACCGCACCGGTCGACCGCGCTCTGATACGTGCCTGGCGGTCGACCGCTACGGCATCGCGGTCGACCGCCAGAGCGTCACGGTCGACCGTAACGGCTTTGCGGTCGATCGCAGCCCTTCAGCGCGCCCAGTGGTCGACCACTACGATCGACCGCAGGGCTGACAGAAGCCCAAATCTGGGTTTCTGTCAGCTCAAAACCTGAAATAAAATTTTCTTGATCTCCACGATAACAAAAATTCTAACTTCTCAAAAAGAAAATCATACAGTAGAAGAACAAGAAATTTTAAGCATGTAAACTACATCCCTAATATTCCAATACATGAGAAACATGTTTAAAAAACGTTTTAATAACAGTAAATCATGGTTTAACTCTTGTTTAAGAAATTTTAGATCTAGATCTTCACTAAACAGCAAATTTTTGAACTTTTATAAACTGAAACCTTTGATTCTTGTAATCCATATTATAGGGAACTCAATTTTATATGAAAATACCTTTTTGGGCTTATCAAAACTCATAAAATAACAAAAGAAAATTCGTAGAAAATATAGGTGAGGGATTGGGCGAGATGATACTCGCCTTAGGTGCTGACAAATACCCTGAGGATGATCCTCCTTCAATCTGACCTGCGAAATCCCACTAAAAATCCTTCGAACTTCCCAAAATCGCCAGATCCAGCTAGGGTTTAGAGAAGAAAGAGAAGGGGGCTCTGGTTTTGATCTCAGCTGAATGAAGGCACTTTTTGGTTGATTAGAATATATATCACTCCCACAACCCGACCCGAAACCCGTTAAGACCCAAACAACTCGTTAAAACCCAAACCCAGGAGGCTCTCTATCCATTGCGCGGTCGACCGTCGCGGTCGACCGCACAACAGGAAGAGTGTTCCTGTTGATGCTGGACTATCCATCTGATTTCTCTCACATATAACCACCTGTTAGGTTCCCCAAACACTGATAAACATATACAATCTCATATATATATATATATGATTATTTATCACAAAAGAAATATTTATAACTATTAATTCACATATATTCATTATAGAAGTTTCGGGGCTTTACATTTTAAAATCCGATCATGAGTCTTTAGCTTCTAAGTTTGATACAATTTCTAATGAGAATATGATCCTTAAAGAAAACAATTAATAATTAAAATCGGATCATGATTATTTGCTTTCAAACTTTGCTAAGTTAACTCATGAGAAAAAGAATGCCATATTAGAAATAGAATCTATAAGAAATAAATTTGTTTTGTTTAAAGATAATCATACATGTTCCACTTCTAGTTCCAATGCTTTTGTACCTAATGTTGAGTTGAATCTTGTCAAAAATTATATATCATCTTTAGAATTTAATCTTAAATACATGCATTGATAATCACAAGAAGATTATGGATATGTGTGCCAAGTCTAAGTCAAAATCATCCACTCATTATGCATACATATATAGCAAAGTCTACAAATACTCTATTTGCGGCCGAAAAGACCACATTGCTAAATTTTGCTATGATGCACGTAAACCCACAAAATCTAATGTTCCTTGTGCATCCCATCAAGCTTCATCTTCATGTACACATACACATTCACATGCTCATACTCATAAAGTTTATCATAAGCATGCTAACGTGATTAAATGTGATTTTTGTGGTAGATTTGGCCATTTGGCAAAGTTTTGCTTTGATTTGAGAAAATATTCAAACTTGCTAAATTTTCAAATAAACCAAGTTTTTTTAACAATATTTCTTATTTACAAAATAATTTTAAAAGACCATCTATGTTTGTAAATGATTCTCGTGCACCGCCACTTGGTCAACAAAATCAAATGGGCCTCTTTCATTGCACTTATTGCAATCGAAAAGGTCATTTACATAATTTTTGCTTTGACAGTGTTTGTGCACTAAATGCGCCCAAATGGGTTCATAACCCAAGGGCTTTGAGCTTTAATGATAGGGTCATTCCCTAAACAATCCAGCACTAAGAATGTTTGGGTCCCAAAATCTTTTTAAAACCAAGATTTTTATTTTTTTTTATGTTTTGGTTTTGAAAAACATGTTTTTAAAATTTTTGCAAATAAAAAAAATTATATAAAAACAATTTTTCTTTGATCAATGCTTTTGTTTTCATGATTATTAGTTTCGATTTTGATGAGAGGTTAGTGTTTATATAACCCCCCCCCCCTTGGTTTTTTGAGTGTTTATTCCCAAATCTTGTTTATCGGGTGCTAAAAATATTTATATGGGTTGAAACAAGCTCAAAAGCTTGATTTGGTTGCGTCTCTTGCTTTTTGTCAAATATGACAAAATTTGATATTGGTTTGGTTTCATATGACTTAAATTTCGATTTATGATTTCATTTGAAAACCATTTTTTTCATGTTTTTTTTTCCTTTGATTTCATAAATCTATTTTTATATTATTTTTATGTTTGAGTAAGGAGACACTATTTTTATATTGATATATTTATATGTGTTCTCATTATCTTTTTGTATGTGAGTTGTGCTTAAGCATGTTTTGCTGACATATTTGCCTTGGTCCTCATTGTATATTTTTCATTAAGGCTTTTTGATAGGGGGATTTATTCCCTATTATTTGTTTCTATATTCACCATGCTTATAGGTAGGGAGAGCCTTCGCTCTTTTATCATTTTCCCTTTTTAATGTTGTCAAAGGGGGAGAAATATTATGAGAATGTATTTTTTATATGAATAGTGTTAGTCGACTGACGACGTAACGGCTAGTTTTTTTTAGATTTTCATGTTACCGTTATTTTGTCTTTTTGCTGGAATTTCTTGGGTTTTTGGGCTATGACTTATGATCCTATATATACCCCTTGTCCTCTAACTTCTGAAGCACTAAAGAGAATGTTTTAAACAAGTTTAAGAGTGTTTTAACAAGGGTTTAAGTTTTGGTTTAAGTTTGTTTAAGAAGCTTTTAAGCATTTTCGAGTTTTGGTTTGTGAAGATAATTTCACAAGAGCTTGAGGAGATCATCCATTGGTGTTTGAGCATACCCCCCTTTCTCTTGTTATCATTAGAGAAGTTTTTCTAAACTCATTTCTAGCTTTATATTTATATTGTTTATTGATTATCATCTCTATAAGTTAGAATTTTATAATTGAGTTTAGTTTGTTTTGATTATAATCTTTGTTCACACACAACTATTGAGCTTGTTGTATTTGCATACATTGTATAATTAGGTTGTGTGATTGTGTGACTTAGAGTGTGAGCTTAATTGTGTTCTCATCCAAATTTGAGAACAACCATTTGTTGTAAAGAGCCTAATTGTGGGATATACTTTGTAATACACTTATATACCGAGAGAAGTGTGTGGTGAGAGATGGGGTCATCCCAAGAGAAGTGAGGTAGGTGGTAATGCCTAGAGGTAGGCTGTAATTCCTAACACTTAAGGAAGACACGGGCTACAGACCAATACTTAGAGGGTGTAAAGTGGGATTGCAAGAGTGTGAGATTATAAAGTTTTCGATGAACTAGAAAACCGAGTGTTAGGTGTAAACGTTATTCGGGTGAGTGTAGAAAACCCGGTTGTGATAGTGAATATCTCCTCGATGTGAGGAGCGGAGACGTAGGTCGTGGGGACCGAACTCCGTGATCATATCGTTTGTTTGTGTTTGTCATTGGCGTTGATTTATATTCATGCTTATTGTTTATATCACCTTGCTTACGTTTATTTTGCCCACTATCTAGTTTAGTTTGTTTACCCTTGTGATATTTGTATATTCTTGCACATATATTGTTCATACCTCTTATGCTAGGATATATTTGTTAGTAAAGTTTTTAATTTGGCATAAATCAGATTAGATTAGCATAAACCCTATTCACCCCCTCAAGTGTTCTTTCCTAGTAGCATTAGGGTGTTTTTAGCATCTGCTAACATGGTGGTTGCTAACTCTAAAAAGTATAATAATTTATCTTTCAAGAAGAAGAAATCTTTTAACAGAAAGAAGAACCAGAATCCGAAGAACCTGAACGTTCAAAAGAAGGAATTCAAGAAGAGCGGTAAATGCTTAAACTGTGAGAAGCAAGGACGACTGCAAAGCATCAAAGAAGGAAACAACACATAATGTCAATCAAGTTGATGATTGTGTGGCTATGATCTTCCAGGTAATAACTCCTAATAACAATATCTCTGATTGGTGGTTAGATACAGGTGCTACTTATCATGTCTGCTCTAACAGAGATCTATTCTCTTCTTATGTTGCTACCAAAGAGAACGTATCAATGACTGATCGTTCTGTGGTTCCTGTTCTTAGAACTGGGACTATGGTGATGACTCTCTCTTTAGGAAAGACTCTCACACTAAAGGATGTGAAATATGTTCCTTCAATTGTCAAAAACTTAGTCTCTGGAAGCCTTCTATGTGATGCAGGTATGAGGCTGGATTTCTAAGGAGGTAAGGCTATATTATCCTTTAAGAAAATATATTTTGAAAATACATATCATACTGATGGCATGTATAAGATCAGTACTATTGCACCCAACTTGGTTATAAATAAAATATCCTCTTCTTCTTACTCCACTATATTATGGCATAATAGGCTAGAACATGTAAATTATAGAAAATTTTCTAGCATGGAAAAGTTAGGATTACTTCCAAAATATAGGGGTAACAAAGCTAAGAAGTGTGAAGTTTGCGCGCAAGCAAAGCTGACAAGGAAGCCATTTTTTCAAGTGTCACGAGGAGCACCAACATGTTGGATCTAATTCATTCAGATACTTGTGACTTCAAGAGCTTCGTCACTCGTGGCAGCAAGAAGTACTTCATCACATTCATTAACGACCATTCTCGCTTCTGTCACGTTTACCTGTTGAAATCTAAAGATGAAGCATTCAACAAGTTTGTCGAGTTTCGGACTCGAGTAGAGAAGCAGCTTGGACTGCAGGTGAAAAAACTCAGGAGCGACAGAGGAGGAGAGTACCGTTGTAAAGAATCGGAGGCATACTTTAAGGAGAATGGAATTATTATTGAAACTACTGCTCCGTATCTCCCACAATCTAATGGGGTTGCAGAAAGAAAGAATCATACATTGACCGAGATGGTGAATTCGATGCTAATCACATTTGGTCTTCCTACCTGCTATTGGGGAGAGGCTTTGCTGATGACAAACTGGATTCTAAACAGAGTATCCTACTCCAAAACTGATAATACTCCTCATCAATTATGGTTAGGATATCTAAATTCTTTGGATAGTCTCAAAGTATGGGGGTGTCTCGCATACGTTTGAATTCCAAATATCAGAAGGCCTAAGCTCGGGCCAAAGACAAACAGATGTGTGTTTCTTGGCTTTGCTGGAGATAGCAATGCGTGCAGGTTCCTAGACATTGGAACCAACTCCATCATTGAAGCTCGGCATACAGAATTATTTGAGGATAAGTTTATCAAAGATAAAGACTTATTGCTCAAAGATATAGCAGAGAATGCTAGTATGTCAGATACACAAGAGGAGCCAGTTTCGCGAGAAACTAAAAGTGTCAATGATGACGAAGTTATTGAACCATCTTCTAAGCGTATCAGGAGACAAAAAGATTTTGGAGATGACTTCATCGCTTATAATGTGGAAGGTGATATACAGACTTTTCAATAAGCAATGTAGTCAACAGACGTTCTTCTGTGAAAGAAGCTATAGATGATGAGATGGATTCATTGATTCAAAATCATACTTTGGAGTTGGTGGATGTACCTGAAGGTACAAGGTCTATTAGTTGTAAGTGGATCTTCAAGAAGAAGCTCCATCCTGATGGTACTATTGAAAAGTACAAAGCAAGACTGATGATAAAAGGATTCTCTCAGAAAGAAGATATAGATTTCTTTGATATCTATCCACCAGTTTGCAGGATCACTACCACCAGAATGCTTATTGTATGGACGGCGATTAAAAGGTTCATCATACATCGGATGGATGTGAAGACTGCATTTCTCAAAGGAGATCTCATAAAAGAGATCTACATGGAGAAACAAGAAGGACTTGATGCTCTAGCTGGTAAGGTTTGTAAACTTGTTAAGTCTTTATATGGACTTAAGCAGACACCAAAACTCTAGCATGAAAAGTTTGATGGGATTATTCGTAACAATGGGTATCAAGTCAGTGACTTTGACAAGTGCCTATACATCAAGGTCGCTGAAGGAAAGGTGATGATCATCTGCCTCTATGTGGATGATATGCCATCATCGGGAGTGATTTGGAGATAGTAACATCTACCAAGGAATTTTTCTCCGTACAATTCAGCATGAAGGTCCTTGGAACTGCGAGCGTGATTCTCGGAATCAAAATCATATACTCTGAAGAGGGTATTGGATTATCCCAATCTTATTATGTCGAGAGCATGCTAAGGAAGTATGACTACTACGACCTGTCAGAACTGTCAGTATCGTATGATTATAACAAGAAGCTTCGACCGAACACCGGAAGACCAATAGAGCAGCTAAGGTACTCAAAGATTATTGAGAGTCTTATGTACGCGATGAGCTGCACAAGACCAAACATAGTATTCGCTTTAGGAATACTTAGTAGGTTCACAAGTAATCCTGGAAAGCTTCATTGGGATGATGTCCAGAGATTGATGAGATACTTCAAAGGAACTACAAGTCTGAGCCTATACTATACTAGATATCAGGGTATAATCGAAGGCTATTTAGATGCGAGCTGGTGCTCAGAACCAGATGAGTGCAGATCTACTAGAGGATTTGTCTTCACTATAGGTGGAGTTATCGTCTCGTGAAAGTCTAAGAAGCAGACCATGATTGCACAGTCATCAATAGAATCTGAGTTCTTCACATTCTTGTAGGCTGTCTAAAAATCACAACGGATAGCTAATCCCCACAAGATTATAAGGCAATGGTTCCTTCAAATCAAGAAGCAGAATTCATCCTTACAAGCAAAACAGAAGAGATTTCTAAATCATTACATCCGCAGCATTATAATCGCTACAACCACGACCTCATGTTTGAGATGATTGATCTTGATGGTTGCGATAATAACATGACCAATATTATATTAGCAACTATTAGAGATGCTGATGAATAATGGAATGATTTCAGAAATGAAAGGTTGGACTTAGTTGGTGAGTTGCTTGGTAGAGAGCTGTGGGCAAATATTCGTCTAAAAGACACTATGGATGTTGATTCCCGACAAGTTCCAGCAATGAAAGCTACAATCAAATAGCTTTCGGGTCGATAAGCGGAAAACTGCAAATGGAGGACTTTTCACATAGATCGAGAAGAGTTACAATTCGACGACACTTCCGACAACTGATGGAAACTCTATTCAGCAGTCTTCACAATCTTCAGTGAAAGTTACAATCTGACGACTTTCACACTCCACAACAGCTAAAAGCTAGGATTACAGAACAACGATCCTTGTAACATCCTACAGAAGAAGTTACAAGTCAACTAACTCCTTCTAAAACGCGGAAGTCATCCCCGCGTCACAATTTTGGAAATGCAGGCGACCCTCGCGTTTCCAAGCAACAACAAATCAAACGTGAGTGACCCTCGCGTTCATTGGTGTTCAGACAACACCCAACCTCGCGTCTCGAATCTAAGACGTGAGGTTAGGGTCCTGAATGCTAATGTGGGCGTTTGACTCATTCAAATATGAGTTGAACGGTTTTCAGAACCGTTTTCCCCACGATCTGAGGAAATCACGCCCACTCAGGAGCGGATTTAGAGGACGGTTAAAACCTCTTATTCTCCTATAAAAACTGGGCGAACCCAACGAATCAAGGGTTGGATTCTGGAGGCTGGCTGAGGGGGGATAATCAGATCAGGTGGAGATCCTAAGGATCTCAACCACCCAGCTTTGGTGGTTCAGTAACAGCAGCAGCGAAATCCTTGAAGATAGGATTTTTGAATCGATATCAGAAGATCAAATCTGAGAGGAATCTTCAACAACAGAATAACAGCTTGATCATTAACCGAATTTTTGATTCTAACAACTCTATCTACAGAGTTTTAACTCGTTCAGAGTTCTTAAACTCATAAAAGAGTTACGTATAAAACTTCCCACAGAAGTTCATCGTTCCCACGAGACAAGAGACGGTCAGATCGTCAACGGAAAGCAAATTCGACGCGAGCAATCGAAGGAGGCATTCCATCGCTACCGAGAATAACCCAGTTTTAAACAAAGGAGAGAATCAAATTCGTTCTCTTCTCTTTTGTAATCAAGTTGTAATCGAAATCAAAGAAATACAAGTCAAATTTTCTTTTGTTTTCTTCATTGCAATTTTCCCACATACAAAAGATGGCGACTCTGCTGGGGACTAGCTTTTCCGACGAGGAAGTGGTGGCGCAGTCCAACGTCCACCTCATGGGAACGACTGTAGAAACTCTCGTCGTGGAGTTTGATCAAGCTAAGTATGAGGAAGCCTTGTCCTCTGGATCGCTTAGCCCCAAGGCTAAGCGTGGTGTCCGCAAGATCTCCAAGGAGGTCGATTCTATTGTTGAAACCCCGAAGAAAGCCCTCTCCTTCGGCTAGGAACTCAAACTAGCTCTGCTAGTTGAAAATCCCACATCCGCGTCAGCTAGACACACTTCAAGCCACAAACGGCCCCTGGAGGAGACGGGTTCCATAAGCGTCAATGACGCTGCTGCTAAGGGTTTGAAACAAGCCAAAAAGAACGCCGCTCGTAGACGGAGAAGATCCATACGACGAGCGCACTTGCGTGAAAGCCGAATGCTGGCACAACGCGAGAATCGCGTTCCTGAAGCTTCGCCCAAACCTAGCGTTCCCAAAACAGAACGCTTACTTCGTGGCAATGAGCCTGACTACGAGCATCGGCTAATTCAGCTAAAACGCGACCCTGAGTGGCGCGTTGTCTCTTCAAAACACAGCCCTCAGAAGGAAGCTGCCAAAAACAAACGCGACCCTCAGGGAAGCGTTCAACCAAAACATGACCCTCGCGGGTCTGTTTCACCAAATAAACGCGACCCTCAGGGGCGCGTTCAAACAAAGCATGACCCTCGCGGGTCTGTTTCATCATTTAAACGAAGGCCTCGGCCTAACGTTTATAAATCCAAACGTGACCCTTGCGTTACCCTTCGAGAACGCGACCCTCGCGTTTCTCCTCAAAAACGCGACCACCAAGAGGTCCGTGTAGGTGTAAATTTCTGATTTTCCCAGGAATGGGGGATTTCATTTGTATTGATAAGAAAGCTTATTACAAACTAAATCAATCTGAATTACAACAGAAGCAGAGGGAAGGCCCTCTTTGTTTAATCGTGGGGACTTTAAGGTAGCTACAGGATGCTTCGCTCGGTGCTCGTGCCGAGTCTGCTTCCCTTGGACGGTTCGACCGAGGTCGTTGGAGAGCTTCAGTACTCAGTAGAAGCTCGAGGTGGAGGAGTTCGTCTCTTCTGGCTCGCCGGCGATCGGAGCTCGGAGCTAGAAGATGGCGCTGTAATGCAGGGGTATGCAAAAAGCTTCTTCCTCTCTTGGTTGATCGATCAGGCTCTTAGTCTATTGGCCGATTTTTGATCTTGATCTCAATCTTGATGATGATGATCCTTTCGATCCCCCCTCTAGGTTGCTGGAAGAAGCCCTTTAAGGGGAAGGAGGCAGTTTGACTGCCCCTTGAATTATGGGATGTGACCATACACTGTTCCCAGACATCCGGTTGTCCCTTTGTACAACAAGCGGTTGTTGGTGGGACGGCGTGTTGTTTCACATCGTGTAGGAGCGGGAAAGTCCCTCCTCGTACTAGTGACAGCGGCTGCCAGACACTCAAGTGGGTCTGGCCAGTCCCTTGAGCGCCGGTGGCTCTCACCTCTTGCTTGGAGAGAGGTAAGCTGCATTTATGTGGATGCAGACGGCTCTGGTAGCTGTCCGCTCACTGTGTGTGGTGAGATACCGAATGACCCTCCGGCGGTCGTGGGGCGTTGTGCCTCCTTCCCCCTCCCTATGTCTGAATAAGGATGGGAGAATGGACGTCTTGCGTCAGAGCTAGCTCCAGATAGCTTGCGGCGCGCCGACGGCTTCGACTCTTCCTCTTGATGGGTGAGGTGACCCGCATTTATGAGTATGCAGGCCGGTCCGGCGCCTGTCTCGTTCGCTTGAACCGCGGGCGGCCGTCTGACGGACTTGGGACACTGTACCCTCCTTCTCTCGCATCGTGGGAAGTAGGGATGGGTTGTCCCTGGAAATCCGGCCTTCGGCTCACGTAGGCAGACATGGCTCAAGTGGTTTTGGCAGATGAGGGCGGATTTAGCTAGTGAAGGCGGATTCGCCTCGATGGCGGATCCATGTGATTTAGCGGGTGCGGCCAGCGTGGGGGCTCGTGTGCTAGCGAATCCACTTAGTGGGTATGGTAGGCTTCCATCTAAGAGAGGGTGGTCCTGTTCTGCGGGCAAATTCGTTCGCTAATCCGCCGCGGTAATTTTTACCGTCTATAGTCCGCCAAGTTCAGAAGAGTCAGCGTGGTTTCAAAATCCACGTTCGACAAGAATCAATCTCACACACCCAAGGGCAGGGGGTTCCATCTCCACCTCTAAGCCCGGGGAAAAGTTCCTCCCAAGTTCCTGATTTGCGGGAATTATTGTCAAGAGGAAAACCAGCGCAGCAAGTAGCTCACTCATGTCAATGTGAGAGGCTTATATCGGCAATCCTGTCAGAATGCCATTGTTGCGCATCCACACCTCGGCAATCCGTGTTCGACAGGTTAACGAACGTCGTCAGGCCTGCCAAACGACAACGCCGACACAAGAAGAAGGCAGATGAATCTGAGTACCCTCAGGTCACTATCAATATGATTGGCCGAGGGAAAGCCTCACAGCCTAATTCTGAAGAATCGCAAAGAAGTCATTCCCCGACTGTTCGGGAAAGGTGTGAGGAGTTTGAAGGGGTGTACCAACACACCCGAACTCGTACAGGAGCTATTCGCGCGGTTAACTACCAGAGGTTAGCCAAGGGGATCGCTTCTAACGAGGAGCATTCGGCAATAGCCGAATCCCAATCTTCCAGCTCTGTTGTAGCTCGTGAAGTCTCTGTTTACACAACAGAGAATCATGAAAACTTAGCTAAAACAGTTGACGAACATCATGTCATGCTCCAAGCGCAACAGGAGACATTTCTCCAAGTGAAGGATATGTTGGCCCAGCTCCTGGCTGAAAAAGGCCAAAAACCTGAATCTTCCCGGAGGACAACCTCCAAAGGGAAACAAAAAGCGACTGAACATTCGGATCATGAAACTCACGACTTGGAATCCTCCTCTGAAAACGAGAAGGAGACAGAAAGAGAATTGCATCCGCAGTCCACCAAAGTGGACGAATTGGAGGCTCGCCTTAATGCAATTGCCAACAGGAGCGAGCTCCGTGAAGAAGGAGTGGTGCGGCCTTATCCTGCGGAATGGGATACAGCTCCTTACCCACCAAAGTTTAAGGCCCCTACCTTGCAACCGTTTGATGGCACAGGATCGCCAAACCAGCACATTTACTACTTCAAATCCCAGACCGGAGATGTTATAGCAAATGACGCCATCTTGACCCGCTTATTCATCGGCACTCTTAAAGGAGTTGCCTTTGAATGGTTTATAAAGCTGCCTGCTGGCTCTATTCAGAAATGGATAGACTTGGAAAGGCTATTCTTGGCCAGGTTTTTTGAGGATGACACGGAGGTCTCGGTCCCGACTCTTCTCGCCACCAAACAGAAGAAGGGAGAGTCCATCAAGGCCTATGTGGAGAGGTTCCGCAGCATGGCATTGCGATGCCCCTCAGGTATGACCCAATCAACGTTGGTTGAAACTTACAGGCACAACCTGCAGACTCAGCTCCTTGCCCAGATGGGGGTAGCGGAGTGTCGCTCCTGGAGACAGCTAGTATCACAAGGAGAACAAGCTGAAGAGATAGTGGCGCGAGTCAAAGCTGAAGAAGTGCCACAACCCAAGCCGCAGCAGCAACGCAATCAGCAAAATGCCAAGCGGTCTAAGGGAAAAGAGACTTTAGCAGCCGACTACACGCGAGTACCACCGCCCAATAAGCAAGGCAAGGCGCCAAATCAACAAAGAGCGCCCAAGCAATATTCGTTCAAAGAGGAGCACGTGGATACCCTATTCCAATTGCTTCGAAAGAACAACAAGCTGCAGTTGCCTGAAATCAGGAAGCCGGATGAAGCAGGAAAAGTGGATGACCCTAACTATTGCCGTTATCACAGATTCCTTGGGTATCCTACCAAAAAATGCTATGTCTTCAAAGACATCTTGCAGAATTTGGTAAATGCTAATGTGCTCACCTTGAAGCCAGAACAGAAGACCGTGTCTACCAACTTGATAGCGGTCCAATTCGGCGACTTTCCACCGGTGACCACGGCAAATGGCGTCGTTCCCATTCCTAAGGGAGAGATGCATCTGAAGAACGTTGACTTGCATAGTTAGAAGGACAGGGGGTTGGTACCCCTCACCACCCTAAAAGGGGAAATCATGTGGGTCCACCCTGACCTGCTAAGAGATCAACAATGGACGAACACTTCGTCCAAAAAGAAAGGAGGCAAGGCTAAGTCTTCCAACATGATTAGCCCCTCCATTACTGAAAATGATGATCACCTCAAACCTCTCACCGATTCAGAAGAAGAGAGGATTGTCCTGGCAGCATACCTGGGAGACAACCCTGACACTCGGTCAGGAAAAGCCTACTTGAGGGATTACGGCCAGAATGCTCAAGAGGTGGAAGAACAGCCCCAAGACGTTGTGGGTTCTGTGCCGAAGAAGCCGGTTGACAAAGGCAAACAAAAGGAGCTCCGGTTCAATAAAAATCTTCACCAGGAACCTGGAGAGTCGAGCACTCCTTTTCAATTCAATGTCATGGCGCAGCTGGCCAACATACCGGCCAGGATTACCTTATATGAGCTTCTGAGGTTATCCAAAACTACCAAGGAAGCTCTGATCGAAGCATTGAAGAATACAGAGAGCTTCATCACACAAGTTGCCCCAATCCCTGAAGCCTCTAAAGATCAGCCTTGTCTGCAATGTCTGCAAGCAGCAAGAAGCCTACCCTGCATATCCTTCACTCAGGAAGATATGCAGGTCAAACACCAACACGACAGACCATTATACTACACGGGGTATATCGGGTCTTCCGAAATCAGTCGTGTCCAGGTTGACCCGGGCTCCGCGCTCAGCATCATGCCTTATAGGGTCATGCAGGTCTTGGGGATTCCCATACATCGGCTGAATACCACCCAAACCACCATCTTCGGGTTTAATGCAAACAGCACTCGGCCCCTGGGGAAGATTAAACTCAGGTGTCAAATCGGAGACCTTAAGTCCGAAGTGACTTGCTACATCATAGATGCGGACACGTCCTACAATCTCTTGTTAGGACGACCATGGATACATGCAAATCGTATTGTCCCATCTACTCTACATAAGGTCATGAAGTATGCCAACGACGAGGGGGAAGTTCGAACCCTAATTGCAGAAAAATACCCCTTCCGAGGAGTCGAGAATTTCCACACCGACTCCGTCTTCTACCTGGAATCCCAGGAGAAAGAAGATGTAGACAGCGGTAACGAAGCTGACATTGAACCAGACCCTGAAGAAGATTGTCCTTGGGAATTAAACTTTGATGTAATGGGTCCAAGTGAGAGTGATAATAATGTACCGAGTAGGGGCGAGTGGTGCATTAATGAAGATTTTATTTTGGCGTACTTGTCTGATGTTCCTTCTAAAAATAAACAAATAGTGAATAATCCTAATGCAGGTACCAACCCATGGCACGTACTGTGCGCAGAGGCATCACTCACATTGCCAATCGAGTCATCCTTCATGTCAGATGAAGAAATAGAAGATGCACAGAAGCTTTCTTCAAAGTCTCATCCAAAAAGAAAGGGCGGAAGCCGGTCTGTTTCGGGAAGGTCAAACCCATACAACTCAAATGAGGAAGTTCGGAGGAAGATGATGGAGTTCCTCAATTCCATTATCATGAACCTAACTCCCTCCGGTTAATGAAACAAATGGGGTATAACTTTGACGAAAAGCAGGGTCTAAACTTCGGGAAGGGAAGGCGAACACCGATCCGAATGTCCCTAACCCCCGATGGGAAACCCCCAGATTACTACCAAAAGACTAAAAGGGGTTTAGGATTTGTCACACCTCCCGCTGTCTCAGAGAATGAAATAAGTAATTATCTGCGTCGGGACCACTCATCCGGAACATCTGCATACGAGTCTGATGTCAGTGTCGGACCTTTCTTTAGAAATCTGACCGTGAATATGGTTTCAACTAGTCACCCAGATGAAGACGCAGGGGGTGATGAAGAACTAATTGAATCAACCAGTGATCCTTGGATCAAACGCCTCAACATCTTGTGGGATATGCGGTTTGAACAACGCGAACCACCTACTGAGGACAAAGTGATCCAGATCAACATGGGAGATGAGTCCAACCCCAAGCCTATCTTTATAGCCGAAGACTTATCATCATCCGAAAAAGAGGACCTTATATCTCTCATCCGAGAATATATAGATGTCTTTGCTTGGAATTATGAAGACATGCCTGGTCTTGACCCAAAAGTGGCCACGCATCGTCTCAATATCGATCCGGATGCAAAACCCGTTAAACAACAACAACGTAGGTTTCGTCCGGAAATCATGGAATCAATCGAGTCTGAAGTGAAAAAGCTTATAGACTCAGGTTTTATCAGGGAAGAACAACACCCAGACTGGGTAGCCAACATTATTCCAGTTCCCAAGAAAAACGGTAAGGTTCGTATATGTATCGACTTCCGCGACCTTAACACAGCTTGTCCGAAAGACGAATTCCCGCTTCCTATCACGGACGTTATGATCGATAACACCTGCGGATATGAAAGAATGTCTTTCATGGACGGATTTTTCGGGTATAATCAAATCAAGATGTATCCGGAAGATGAGAAGCATACTGCATTCAGAACACCGCTGGGGGTGTATTGCTACACAGTGATGCCCTTTGGCCTGAAAAACGCAGGTGCAACTTATCAATGTGCAATGAATGCTATCTTCCATGAACATCTGCGTAAGAAGATAGAGTGCTACGTCGACGACATAGTGGTGAAAAGTCAAAGTAAGGATGATCATCTTGCAGACTTGAAGACAATGTTCGAAATCATGCGGACACATCAGCTGAAGATGAACCCTACAAAATCATTTCTCGGAGTATCAAGTGGAAAATTCCTGGGATTTATTGTCACGTCCAAGGGAATTTCTCTCGACCCCGAAAAGGTGCGTTCTATCCAAGACATGCCACCGCCAAAGAATCTCAAAGAACTCAGAGGGTTGCAAGGCAGATTGGCTTACATCCGGAGATTCATATCCAATCTTTCGGGGCGCTGCCAACCTTTCTCTAAGCTCATGAAGAAAGGAGTATCCTTTGTTTGGGATGGGGAATGTCAAAAAGCGTTTGAGGAGATCAAGAAATATCTCACCCAGCCACCTGTTCTCGTGGCCCCTATATCAGTAAAACCATTCCAATTATATGTGAGGGCTATGGATCATTCTCTCGGAGCTTTGTTAGCCCAGAATAACGATCAAGGGCAAGAGCAAGCCATCTACTATTTAAGCAGGACCATGATGGGAGCCGAACGTCGGTATAACCCGGTCGAAAAAGAATGTCTTGCTTTGGTATTCGCGGTTCAAAAGATGCGACATTACCTGGTCGGACAAACAATTCATGTCATCTCTAAGGTAAACCCTTTAAGAGTTCTGATGACAAAACCATCGTCTCTAAACTGCCGGCTTACAAAGTGGGCCATACTCTTGTCACAATATGACATGCAATTCATGCCCCAAAAAGCAGTCAAGGGTCAAGCATTGGCAGACTTCTTAGCTGATCACCCGGTGCCAAGGACATCTAAGCTCTATGAAGGATTACCTGATGAAGTTGCCGAAGCCTGCGTCATTCAAGAATCTACGCAAGTGTGGAAATTATTCTTCGACGGCGCATCTAGAGCAAACCCTCATGGAGCAATTACTGCGGGAGTAGGAGTGGTGTTCATCTCTCCTAACGGTCACATAATTCCAAGAGGATTTTCCCTAATCGAACCTTGCACCAATAATGTAGCTGAGTATAATGCTTTGTTACTAGGGATGCAGCTTGCTGAAGAACTTAATATTCGGCATCTTGAGGCTTATGGTGACTCTCAGCTCATTGTAAATCAAGTCCGAGGGGAATACGAAGTACGTCATGAGGATTTGATTCCGTACTACTTTGCAGTGCTGAAGCAGGCTAAGAAGTTCGAGGGATTCTTTATTGAATACATCCCACGGGCCCAAAACACTTACGCTGATGCTTTGGCTTCATTGGCAACTTCACTGGCATTACCGCCAGGTACCGACACGACGATCCCTGTCGCAGGGCGTGAACTATACTGCTCTAAGATTCCTACAGAGGGAAATCCAGACAAGACGACGACGGAAGAAGTTTGTACAACCTCCATGGAATTCGAGTCTAGAGACTGGCGATTTCCATATATTGACTATGTCCTATACGGAATTTTGCCCGATGATCCTAAGGAAGCGGCCGCCATCAAACGAAAGGCCCTCCGATTCTATTATGATGCAGTCTCTCAGACTCTGCATCGTAAATCTCATGATGGGGTTTTGCTTCGATGTCTTTCTCGAAAGGAAGCAAGGGAAGCTATTAAAGAAGCTCACGACGGAATGTGCGGAGCCCACCAACCCGGAGCTAAATTAGGAGATCGCCTCCGTCGAATTGGCTATTACTGGCCAAAGATGTTCTCAGACGCGGTTGACTACGCTAAACATTGTCACGCGTGTCAAATTCATGGAGATTTCATCCACCAAGCACCTGGGAACTTACATCCCACATCTGCATCCTGGCCATTCGAAGAATGGGGCATGGATATCGTCGGACCGATTTCCCCTCCGACGTCCAAGGGACACCGGTTCATCCTAGCCGTAACCGACTATTTCTCCAAATGGGCGGAGGCTATCCCGTTGAAAGAAGTCAAGACTTCAAATGTGATTAAGTTCATCAAGCATCACGTCGTCTACCGTTTTGGAGTCCCGAGGCGAATAGTTCACGACAACGGGACACAGTTCGTCAGCTTTGGGTTTCAGAGATTTTGTGACAAATTCAGAATCCAAAGCGTCGCATCTACAGCATATTATCCACTGGCAAATGGTCTTGCAGAAGCTTTCAACAAAACCATAGTGAAGCTTCTCAAAAAGTTTGTTTCTAAGAGTCGGCGCGATTGGGATGAAAGACTCGGCGAATGTCTATGGGCTTACCGCACAACGGTAAGGACCTCTACGAGAGCTACACCATTCTCTCTGGTATACGGCTGTGAAGCCGTATTGCCACTCGAGATTCAGATTCCTTCTCTGAGAGTTGTAATTACAACGGGACTCACAAAAGAAGAGAAACATCAACGACGTCTGCAAGAACTTGAAGCCCTAGACGACAAAAGACTCCAAGCTCAGCAGCAGATCGAATTGTATCAAGCCCGTATTTCCAAGGCCTGCAACAAAAAAGTCAAGGAACGGACTTTCTAAAAGGGCGATTTGGTTTTGGCTAACAGACTACCTATGGTGATGACACACAAAACCAAAGGGAAGTTCAATCCTAAATGGGAGGGGCCCTTCGTAATAGAATCAGTTTATTCGAATGGAGCCTATCGCCTTATCAACCAAAAAGGAGACAGGTTCATGATGCCAATTAATGGGAAATTCCTAAAGAGATACTTCCCGTGAATCATGTAGCCCCCTAAACCCCAGCTAAATCAGGCTGGGGGTTGCCAATTTATAGTGTAATTCTATTTGTATTTCGTCATGTTAACACTACACCTCTGACGATTGAAATTTTCTGGAATTATTCCAAGTAATAATAAAGAGAATTTTATTTTCATATTGAGTTAACACTATATTTACAGCAGTCACATTACTTTTCATTGTCTTGAATCATACTTCAACAAAAGAGATGATGAAAACCAAAACAAAATCATTTCCATTCAATACTGTTAATTTGAATACAAAGGTAAAAGCAATTGAAAGGAAAATGATACAAATCTGGTCATCCACCCAAAAGCGGTGCAAATTCTAAGCATCGGGACTCATCAGTCTAAAAGACTTGAGTTTAGATGTCAGCGCTGATATATTCTCCTCACGAGCCTTTCTGATTTCTTCAGTAATCTTGCTCTTAAGCTTCTCTTCATTAGGTGTTGCTTCTGCAAGTTCTCGCCGAAGCTTGTCGGCAGCGACAATTTCATCGCAATAGCATTTGAAGAGTCCGTCGTAGTAATCAGCTAACCCTTTTAAAATTTTCGTACCATCAGCTAGCTGAGCGTTTATTTGAGGAATTTCAACACCAGCGCGAGCAAGTTCTGCTGCGGTATCCCGGAGACCCACAGCGAGATTGCCCATGTCCTCCTGTACCCGGATATGTTCCCCACGCAGGTGAGCAAGACGAGGTTCTGTTTCGGATAAACTCCTCCGAAGAGTCTCTTGCTATTGTGCCTTCAGAGCCTTGGCCTCAGAAAGAGCCCGATCCACTTCTGGCCCTATGTCGTCGTGTTGCAGCATGGAAAGGAACTCTAGTTCATATTCCAAGATAATGATGCTCTCGCGACAGTTCTCGGTCCATATCTTATCGCCCTGATTCCTAATCTTGGATAGACATTCCAGCAAGTGAGGTTCGAAAACCTTGAAGCTCACACCCCCGAGGCTAACAGCGTCGACAGTCATTTGCATCCAACGCTCTAGTTGTTCGATGAGATCTCTCAAAGTTTCCGAGCTTGGGGGTGGAGCAGTCGGATAAACAAAACAATTCGCATAATCAGCGCGAGTAGGGGTGTGCGTGGCTTCAGATAATAATTTTTTGACCATATCTGACGCTGAGCCTGAGAAAGTCGCTTCCTACCCACCGCTTGTCGTTCTTAGACTCGGAGGGGCAGCTGGAAGCGTAATATCCTCTCTGTTTTCAGGAGATGCAGCACGTGCTGATCGTATCGCGTCTCCCATCAACTTGGCCTTCTTTGAATTTTTGGCTATGACAGGCAGTCGTTTACGTGCCCTCCTGTCATACTCGCCTTGCTCAGCAGCAGAAAGAGCCTTCTTACCCGATCTCAGAAGACGAGGTTCAGGAACAGGCGCTTCTGGAATTGGCTTTTCTTCGGGAGAGTCAGCAATCGGTGTTCCCTCTTCAATCCCCAAAGGAATTTCTTCCTTAGGAGGTTCGATGGTGGACAAATTCCTAGGAGCTTCAACGGCTCCAGTTGTTTCTTGTTCGCAGGATAGATATTCTTCTACCCCCGGCAAACGAGTGCTGGAAGAACGACTCCTCGAACGATACAATGCCCGAATTTCACTTATACATGAAGTATAAATATCATACCCCGGGACTTGGGAAACTTCTTCAAACCAGTTGCGGAAATCGGCAACAATGGAGCAGCCAGGCGGCGAATTAGGTAAAGTAAATTGCGCACGAGTTCCCCCGACGGAAAAGAAATACCATGCACGAGCTCCTTCATATAAATTCCCAATCTGAGCTAACGTCGGGTTAGGATTGCCAACATAGAGTTGGTCATATCCAAACTGTCTGGCGAACCGAGAAGGCATGTAGGGCTCAATGATGCACTTCTCCCGCAAACGATAGACCAGGTAGCCCAACCTGATCATAAGAAGCCAGTTGAATGTGCCTTCTTCCAAAGAAGACGAGCCTTCAAAAAGCAAGTCCATGAAGCGGGCATCCTTCACGTCAGCTCTGTCAAAATTAGGAGCGCAGCAGAAAGCCCGATAATTATCCTCCCGAGATAGGAGTTGTCGAGCCCTGACTATGTAAGAATGAGTCCATGTGGCCGACTCTAATCTCTGTACAAAGGGTATATAGGCATCATCGCCTTCGTGTACTCCCATCATCAATGAAGGGCAATGTAGCATGAACCAAGCCACTAGATACGTATATGGCACTGGTACACGGGGTGGAGGAGCTTTCCCGGCTTTCTTCTTGGTAGCTGAGACGCTGAGAAGCTCTGAGGTCAACATCCTCAGGCCATTTTGCATACATCTGACCATGGCGGTGAGGAGACTCACAGGTCTTCCGTGCGCTAGTAAGGTAGCTGGGTACGCAACCTCAGCTAGTATAGCCTCAGTTGGTTTTGACGGTACCACGCACCGCTTCAACCAAATCATAAAGAAGCCTGCAAGAAGAGCCGTGTCAGAAATAGGGACTATGGCTTGGTGGTGGAAACTTTCAAACTCAACACCAGCCTCGAAATCATCTTCTGCATGCTCTGTCTTGTAGGTGGCATTGGAAGCCTTAATTCGAGCTTTGGCATCCTTACGAGAGATAACTGCAACACGAGATACGGCTACATCTTTCCGGTTTAAATTCTGAAAGAGATATTCTGCCCACGTGGTATGCATAATGCCCCCTCCACGCATCCCAAAGACTTCAGCACATATGTGGAAGTGGCACATCAACTCCCAGAAAGTAGCATAAATTTCTGGGTGCGCCAACTTCAATCGGGAAAGCTCTTCGGTAGTGGGGATGAACTCCTCGTAGGGTGTTTTTCCAAGCGGCAAACCCGACGTTGCCTGCATATCATGAAGAGCAAAACCTAACTCTCCTGCAGGTGTGAAAAATATGCAGCTGTCCGGGTTATATTTCTCCAACATAGCGAAGAAATTGTGAAAACTCTGCCCAACTCCCCGTCGAACAGCTAATACAGGAATTGTGAGACCCTATTGAGCGAGCGATTCCTTAAGCTCCTCAAGAACAAAGTCAACCATACGGGTCCACCAACCTCCTTCTCCAGAACAGACCCATCCAGGGGACCTGAACATTTGGGTAGAAAATTCACCCTGAGTTGCAAGGAATTGGCGAATAAAGATGTTCGCTGGGCGTGGCATCTCCTGAACCAGCTCCTTCTTCTCGAACAAACCAGGTCTTAACCCCTTGAGTTGTCCCCCGATTTGTGTTCGAGCTCGCTGACCAAATCCAAACGACACATTTTCCTTCTCTTTGACTATGTCAAAAGTCAGACTCCGACGGCGACTTGCATTCAAAAAGTAAGAGAGGGGGTACATCCTCTTCATGTTCGGAAGGAAGAAGCAGCGATTATCAACTTTCCGCAACAGCTTCGAGTCTTCTGCATGTATGAGGTGATCATCGATGGATATTCGATCTCCGAAGATGAACGCCGGTTTGGAAAACTAGGCATGACCAGCAGGGGTCTCCATATCTAAATCAGTGATCAAAATTCTAAGAGTAGAACATCGAGGGGACCTAATCATGACCGTTCTTTCCGAGTCGATGAAAGTACAAAGCGGAATTACGTTGTGAAGGCTGAAAATCTTATTCGCATCAGGTCCGCCAATATATCCAAAATGATGCTCTTGCGAAAGTGGCATGTTTGGAAAAAGCACTGCACAATCAAAAGCAGAAGTTAGTAGCTGAAAACAAGTTACTGACGTAAAAACAGAATCGTAAATCTCGAAACAAGAGATTCAAGCTTCATGTCAAAAACTTTTTAGACGCGGAGATCGAGCCCCGCGTCAGAAACCCAAAACGCGAGGGTCGAACCTCATGTTGAAAAAATTAGAACGCGAGGGTCAAGACCAACATGCAGTCCCAACTCCGCGTTCTCATTGAACAGAAACGAGTCATCTTCCTCGTTATCAAGAACCCATCTAGGGTTTCTAGAGAACTTGCTAAGGCAAGTTATTCCAATCAACACTCACCACGACAGGGAGGCCCCTGCGACGGCGATGGCGGTGATGACGTTCCAGCATGAGCAAGAACACCGCCGGCGTCCTCAACCGATAGCGTTTCGGAAGTCGCTCCGGCGACTTTCTTGGAGCTTGAACCCATTCTCCGTGGCGCCATCAACACAGTGATCGGAAGAAATGTTTCTGAACGAAGAAGACGGAGTTCGTCGGAGATCTCGCCGAAGTCAAACGAGAATTCTCGTTCTTGGAAATAGTCAAAAATTTTGAGTCAATGACTCTTGACGTGACCACTCAGGTCTATTTATAACAGTCGTCAAGCTGTTGAGATGGCACAGGATTCTAGGAAAAGAATCCCAACCATTTTCAAAATGCGAAGCTCACTGCCGCGTTCAAACTCCAAAAGGCAAGGCCCAAGCCCGCGTCACTAAGGCCTGAACCTCGCGTTCTAAATCCCAAACGCGAAGGTCATCTTAGCGTTACCATTCTTCTAATTCTTCAAAGGCATGGGCCTCCCCCCCCTTTTTTTTTAACAGAGTGTTAATCAAAACCTCTGTATTCCTGTAGCAGATTCAAAATTCTCATCGGGTTAATATTTTATCCCAAACTATCATCATCACCACAGAGTTTGAGTTTAGCTGGCACAAAATACCAGCATAGCTATAACCCCTCTGTCAGAATCCGCTTATCAATTCTCGTTAGTAGAACGATAAGTCTCCAAAATCACTCAGATTATTGTCAATTTATTAGCTCTCTCCAACGGAGCAATAAATAACCAGTTTATCAACCCATTTCAGTGGGGTAATAAAACTCCCCAAAATCTTGTTCAAATCACAAGTATCATAATTCATCGCTCTGATGACAAAAATTCTTAGTGGTCTTCCCCAGCGAGACACAAAAGGATTTTATCCCCACAGAAGTCACGTTAAAATTACACCTCTGACGAAAACCAACTTATTGACTCTCTCTAATAGAGCGATAAGTCCTCAAAATTGCCCCGATCGCAATTTCTCTCCTGTCACGTTAAAATTACACCTCTGACAAAATCAACTTATTGACTCTCTCCAATAGAGCGATAAATCCTCAAAATTGCCCCGATCGCAATTTCTCTCCTATCACGTTAAAATTACACCTCTGACAAAATCAACTTATTGACTCTCTCCAATAGAGCGATAAGTCCTCAAAATTGCCCCGATCGCAATTTCTCTCCTATCACGTTAAAATCACACCTCTGACAAAATCAACTTATTGACTCTCTCCAATAGAGCGATAAGTCCTTAAAATTTCCCCGATCGCAATTTCTCTCCTGTCACGTTAAAATCACACCTCTGACAAAATTAACTTATCGATTCTCATCAACAGAACGATAAGTCCCCTAAAATTACCCTGATCGCAATATTTCCCCTGTCACGTTAAAATTACACCTCTGACAAAATCAACTTATCGACTCTCTTCAATAGAGCGATAAGCCCTCAAAATTACCCTGATCGCAATATTCCCCTTACCAAGTCAGAACTACATCTCTGGCATTTGTAGACTTCTTTCAGTGTTTAAAACCAAAATAACACGGGAAGGATTCTGCTCTGCAACTTGATTCTGGGAGAATAATCAAATATTTATCCCCGGCAGTTAAAAATTTTCTAGAGTTATCTTACGATAGAAAATTTTTGAGTATTCCTCGTGATCCGTTGTTTAAAATCAAGACATGATAAATGCAAGGAACACTAAAGGATCAATATCACTTTTTTATTCAAAAGCCAAAAGAAAGTGATACAAGACAAACTTTCTTATCAAAAGAACCTTACAAAAAAAAAGTTCACTCACGCATCAAATCAAAAGCTGTTTGTTGAGTCCTAAGCTCAGCTAATTCTTTCTCGTGATTAGCTCGCACTATAGCTTCAGCCTTGGTTCGGAGTTCATCCGCACTTGGTATGATAATGGCTGCTACTTCATTCCTGGCCTGCTCCAGGCCTTGGACCTGCGAATGATATTCCAAAGTACCGTTTGCATTCTGGGTACTGAGGATATTGACAACATTTTCTTCGCGAGAAACTTTAGCCTTTAGGCGCAAGACCTCAGCCTCAGCTTCGACGAGTCTATCACGAAGCGAATTCAGAGAAGTAGTTGAGCGTTCTAGTTCTTCTCGCTTCCGAATATTACGCTCACGAAGCTCCGCAACCTGATGCTCTTTTTCAGCTAAGCCCCGTTCCATTGCTTCTCGATGAGCTGCTTCTGCGACCTGAAGACTAGCCAAAGTCGACACGATTTGCGGCTGGAGTTCTTCATGGCCCACTGTCTCGAAGCGTTGCAATTTTTCTTCCAAACGGAGAATAATCTCTGAGCAGCGCTCGAACCACTGAGTGTTGCCTACACTTCTGACTCCATTCAAGCCTGCCTCCAGAAGAGGTCGAAAGGAGTTCAAAGTTCCCCGGCCATTCACCATGTAGTCAACCACCATCTTCGCAAGGCTATTGAGATATACCAGAGAGATCTGAAGAAATTCAGGTGCGTCAGCGAGACTAGAAACCATAGCGGATGACGCCCCTCCAGCCATTGAAATTGGTGCGGGGGATCCTGGTGCCGAGGCTGCGGAAGCGGTAGAAACATTTAATTGTGAAGGGCTTGAGGTTAAAGCCATCATCGCCTTTGCTTGAGATGTGCTTGGCCGTGCCTCTGCTGGAGTAAGCGAGATCTTCAGCAATGCAGTAGGCGAAGCAGCTACAGTAGATGAAGCAGGTAGAGGCTGCTCTTGTGCGGGAGCCGACACTTGCACGACTGGCTGTTCCAGAGGAGGAGTCACTACAGTGGTCTCAGGCAATACTGTAGGCGAAGCAGTCGCCTTGGGTGAGCCAGATAAATGTTGCTCTTGTGGAGGAGCCGACACTTGTGCGGGTTCTTGCTCTAAAGGAGCAGCTAAAGTAGTCCCGGGAGTATGTGAACCTGCACGAAAAAACGGTCGGAACGCGAAAAAAGTGTGCGGAATAAGTCGAAACAAACTAAGCTTACCGGTGAGATAGAAAGGAGTATAACCAGATGCCTTATCAGATGGAACCTTGGGAGCGTCATCGAAAATAGTTATGTTGTCCATGGAGTTATGCTCCTCATCTTCCACATCATTACCTGGTAAGTTGCTAACTTCAGCATCCTCACCACCTCTATCTTCGTCAGCTCCATCACCAATCGAAGAGCCTTCATAGTCAACTCGCTCCTCATCATCCCGGGTAGCGGAAGGTTCAGGAAGATCCGTGTCGGCAGCTGGTTTAGTCATAAGTCCTGTTGTAGGACTAAGCACCAGATCACCAGCTTGTGACATTAATAATGAAGGAGAAGGGGATGGATTCTCTTCGATATCCCTCTGCTCCGATACCGGAGACTTAGGAAAGTTCATCACCGGTGCAGATTCTGCATCTGCGGTCATTAACTCATCCTCTTCGTCCTCAGGAGGATGATAAGAAGAAGCTTCGCCTGATAGGGCTGGGCCATGAGAACGAAGTCCAGTTCTACGTGGTAGACCCGCCACAGACGACTCCTGTTGGTCTTCATCTTCAACAGCTTTGATAGCATCGGCCATCAACTTGGATTTTCGTTAGCCCTTGCAAGGAGGAGAGTCAGCTATCAACTTCCGGCGGATCTGCTTCTCATATCGACCGGCTTCATCTACAGAGAGCTTTCTTTTCCCCGCTGCTCTCGTGGTGGGAGGCTCAACTGCTTGTTGCCCTTCTCCGAGAATGGGCTCAGCTGTTTGTTCTTCTTCCTGTCCAGCAGGCTGACTTTCAATGGACAGGAACTCATCAATCCCTCTCAATCGGGATGTCTTCGATCCCCTCCTTGAAGCATACATATGCCTAATATCTTTCAGGCAAGATGTATTTAAGTTGTAATTGGGAGTTTGAGAAGCAGCGTAATACCAATTACAGAAATTCAGGGAGGTATAAGAGTTGGGTGTTTTGTGGGGAAGTCTGAAGGTCGTTTTGGTACAACCTGCCACGGAGTAATACCAAGCCCTGGCCCCTTCATATAAGTTAACCACAGCTGAGAGTTGAGGACGAGGGTTCCCAACATACAACTGATCGTACCCAAATTAGCGAGCAAACCTGTAGGGCTGGTAAGGCTCAAGGAAGCACTGAGCGCCTTGACGGAAGATCAAGTAGCCCGGCCTAATAGAGAGCAACCAATGGAAAACACCCCCGCTCAGCTGGGTGAATCCGTTAGGACCGGCTACGTCCTGATATTCTGCTCCATAAGCGCCGCCTTCAAAATCGGGGAAACAACACCATATGTGGTAATGGGTGTCCCGCGACAAAATCTGTCAAATCCTAACCATGTATCCCCCTTCCCATTTTGCAGATTCTAACCGTTGCACAAACGGGATGAACGAGTCCCCTGGAGGAGAGGCCGCACTCATTATGGGAGGGTAGTGGAGCACATACCAAGCAATCAGATAGGTATATGGCAATGGTATCCGGGGATTAGGAGTTTTGAAAGCTGTGTGACCTCCAGACTCCACCTCGGTAATGTCAGTAAATTCCAAGGCCAACTCCCACAGTCCATTCTACAAACGGTCCACCATGGCGTACAACAGATTCAATGGTTTCTCGTGTACCAGGAGAACAGCGGGGTAGATCACCTCGACTGCAAGAGCATCGATCGGCCTGGTAGGAACAACGCAACGCTTGAGCCATAGCATCAAATATCCAGCCAACAGCGCCGTGTCCGAAATTGGAATCAGAGCTTGATAATGGAAGCTTTCAAACTCCGTACGAGCCGGGAAAACATCTTCCTTGGCCTCATTAGTGTAGTGGGAAGTGGCATCATCAATTCGAGCCTGAACCTCCTCCAAAGTGCTGGCAGATATTCTGGTCACTAAGCCTCCCTTATGGGCCAAGTTCTGGAATAAGTATTCTGCCCAGGACACTTGCTTAATACCGCTTCCTCGGGCCCCCGTCTGTTGTATACAAATGTGGAAGTGACACATGACTTCCCAGAGGGTGGCATAAATGTCTGGGTTGTTCTTCTTTAAAATTTTAAGTTCCGCAGATCCCGGAACAAACTCTTCGTACGGTAAGTCCCCAAGAAGAAGACCCGAGACTTCATGCATCTCGTGGAGAGCGAAGCCTAGTTCCCCCACAGGGGTGAAGAAAGTA
>BQKN01061129.1:138783-155556 GCA_022839385.1 Asparagus kiusianus | reverse complement strand
TTTAAGTTTTATTATTCTCAAATATGCTATTAGTTGTAATTAATCATCCACTAATTATATCTAACCTCTAATTAATTATGCATTTCCTCACTTTTCAAAACATTTGGTCACACTACTATTGTATTATTTAATTATGCTATTAATAGAATATTTGAAATTATCCCTAATTTAACTTCACATAATATTTAAAATTCTAGAAATTAAAAAATAATAATTTCTTAGGCTTTTGTCTTTCACGTCTTATGGAGGACTACCTGTTACTTTTCATCTTATTAGACTTTTAGAAGTATGATAATAGTATGAAAAATAATTTGTGTTTATTGTAATTATAATAGTTTTAATAGTATAATAATTTTAATAGTATTTTTTAAATTAGTAAATTACATTGTTATTTAATAATTATGCAATTTAAGTTGTTTACTAATAGTGTAATAAACTAATTATGAAATTTAAATTATGAATAAATTATAACAATTATCTAAACTATAATAATGAATCGTATACTTTTTTATACACAATTTTATCGTACAATCTATTCATTTAAAAAAACTATAATTATTCAGCATTTTTATTGCTACACAAGTCATTTCAGTATTTTGCAGTCAATAATTTTAAATATATATATATAATAAAATAGGTATACTCACGTGAAATGCACGTGCACTTGCACTATACTAGTTTTATAAAAGAGGTGAAAATAAATTAGGTTACTGTTGGTTTTGGTATCTTTTTCCTAGCGGGCGTCGGTAATAACTGACACGGGCTTTTATTTTGCTTTTTGTTACTGGTGTGGGCTTTATTGTTGTACACCAAATCATGTAAAGGGAATAAAAAAGAAACATAAATAACATGGGCGTTAGTGATGTACCCAATCAAGTGAGGCTCTAAGCCCAGCCTAATAAGAATGGTGAAGGAACAGTACAAGGACTTATTAACATCTACGAAGATTGTAGATATTCCATCTAATGCTTGAGGTCCACGTGGGATCTTCCTTCAGAAATTTTCAGACAGTGGCGGATATAGAAAAAACTTTCTCATGAAGCCGACGATAATTATTTATTATATAAACAAGTACGGGCAAGTAATAGAATAAACTCAAATGATGAGCTATTGAACCATGAGCACGAAGCTGCCTCAAATGGGCACAAAGGAGAACCAAATTATTATTGATTGGATAAGCAAAATACTAGGCTATAGAATATGGGGATGGTTGGTTCACTACTGGGCAAGAATAGGATTAGAAGTCCGGTTTTTTTATGGATTCCTACCTATTCTGTAAAAAAAATTAAGACAAGTTTATAGATTCATGGAATCCTTTTTGTTTTGTCCTTTATATGTTTATTTCATAACATGAAAAAATGGAATCCAACTTTATAGAAACCCTCCAATTCCTGATCTTTAGTTTGGTTTGGAATGATAAATTTTTGGGATAAAGAGTGAGTTCCAACGGCTAGTGTAACATAATTATTCTTACCCGTTTGACAATATTCAAAACCGAAACACTGTAGCAACGGCTAGTTCCAATACATTGGAGACTATAAATTTGACTTTGAGGGCTTATAATGCCAATGCATCTTTCATTCTTACCACTTTTATAAATTGTCATAGTTTGCAATTTGCCTCCCGACATCAACATGATATCAGAAGAATGCCCCCAAAAATTTGAAGTTTGGTGCGACTGCAATCTCCAAACACCCATGAAAGTGTGCAAGAATGGTAAAAATAAGGGGAGGTGTTATTGGGGGTGTGTAAAATACTCAAATAAAGAATGTAATTTTTTGAATGGGCTAATGAAAGAAGAGAAATAAGCAACCAAGGGAACCAAATCGTCAAAGAAAATAGGTACGGAGATAAGTATTTTTTGAAATCAAAGAGGATGAAAAAAGAATTGAGGCTTGTCAAAAATAAACTATTGGCTTGGAAATTTTGTGCGGTTTTACTAGCGATATTTTGAATTATTTTAATTATTATAAATCGCATGTCATGTGCTTGTACTTGCGAAAACTATTGATATTATAAAGAAAACTGTTGTTGGAATTGAGTATCAATTCTAATTGATATTGTACAACTCAGGAATAGGTCAAATTGTCAAAATTGAATGCCTCATCTATAACTTACAGATTTATTGTAGATTGCATTCTAATGATGGATTGTCTCGCCTAGACATTGTCAATTCAATGTAGGCTATAATCTCATCACATATTGCCTCATCTGAATATAATAAACACTGTAAGTTAGAATGCATTCTCAGTAAACGCTACTCTTCATTGCCAAATATCAACTATGGAGCACCACATGCTCCAGCAATTTTATCAACCGATAACAACAAAACTGATAGCAACATAACCGACAACCAAGAATACATAGCCAAAGGAACATAGCCAGTGCAAAGGAGCTACACAAGCTCATGAATGAGATTCAAAACCGACAGCAACATAGCCAAACCAAATGTGCATCACAGGCTCCTGAATGACAACAACAATACCCACAGACCGAGGCAACAAAAGCTCATGAATGGGCTTCAAAACCGCCAGCAACATAGCCAAAGCAAAGGAGCAACACAAGAGTGAAGCTTAACAGTAAAAAAACCAATTCAAAGGAGCTGCACAAGTTGAAGCAGACAACAACAAAACTGCACAATCCGAGGCAACACAAGCTCATGTATGAGCTTCAAAATCGACCGCAATAAACCCAAAGTAAATGAGCAACATATGCTCCACCTGACAGCAATATAGCCAAAGCAAAGGAGCGACAAAAGTTAAAAACCTAAAGGCAATAAACCCAAAGCAAAGGAGCTACACAAGCTCAAGCCGAAGCCAACAAACCCACCGAACCCTAGATCAAGTTCGAGAAGGGATTACCGCTGCACAATGGCTGAGCCTCGTCTTCGAAAAGGAAATCGAAGAACAGCCTGAGAGGAGGAGCAAAAAAAAGATTGAGAAGAGGCGAGAGAAGAATAGCGGGAGCGGCCGATCCAGATCTAGGGTTCGTCGTGAAGAGGCGGAATCTGAAAAAGAAAAGAGAAAGGGAGAAAGTTCGGGTTGTCAGCTTTTTGACATAAATCCGAGCAATTGAATAGGATTTAGGTTTCCATAAAAAAACCCCTATTGTTGTAACTTTATGGATTTTGAAATCTATGAAAAAATTTGAATCAAACTTAAGATTAGGATTGATAAAGAATTCTTTATTTACGGTTTTGCCACTGTCAGCTTCAAATCCTATTCTTTTTCCATAAAACGAGTGAACCAAACACTCCCTACATGCTAGCATATCGAATTTTGAAAAGGCTTTTAGAATGTAATTATGAAATTCTCAAGGGTGTAACTACACCCTAAGCTACAGCATAGATCCACCCGTGTCCACCTTTAAAGTTTTGAATATGCAGTGCCGTGTTAATCTCTAAGATTTCATCATAATCAACATATTTGCGCGTTGTTTTGGAAGAAAAGGGGGTAAAAGACAAATAAATCCTTAATTTCAGGATCCCATCTCCATTGCATTGACTAGTCGCTTGAACGAAGACTTGAACGAGCCCCTACATTTTATTTGTTTTAAATCATTTGGTAGATACAAAACTATGGTTGTCTTAATCATGAGCAATCATTTATCAACTTCAACAAAACCCCATAATAGGCGGATCTATGAAGGAAAAAATTTGGCAAAGGACAATTCCTATAGAATTCAGCAGTACTTAGTCAACAAAGCGCGTTTTCAACAGATAATCAACTGGAATTACTATTTTCAAGAGTGTCATTTTCATGAACATTGTTTGCTAGCTAGTTTCGGCTCCTAATTTCTACTCGACTAATGATTTTTTTTTTTTTGTGAAATACTTTTAAAATATACAACTTGGAATTAGAATTATTCGTTCTGATGAGTTTTTTCTTTCCTTTTATCTTTACTGCTAATAAAAGATAGGGTAAATTACACTAAACCACCAAGACTTTTGAGCCCTTCGCTAGTACACACCCAATAACTTTGAAACTCGCACTAAAACCCCAATAAATATTACAGAAAACTTTTGGGCAAATAACACTACACCCACAATAACTTTTAAAAAGCCCCTTTTTGTTGTTTTTTTATTTTAATTTATGGGATTATTTGCAAAATGTAAAAAATTTATTGAGAGTTTTCTGCGGTGCACAAAATTTTTTAGGGGTTTAGTGAGATTTTGAAAGCTATGTTTGATTATTTAGTTCGTGCTACTAGCACAATCCTTTAGATTTATTGAAATAATACGATTGATCATTTAACCCGTCATACTAGCAAATACGGTGGCGTATGAGTTGAGCCTAACTTTATTAGATGTAAATATACAATGAGAAATTAGTAGTTTTCCTATAGGCACAAAAAACTGACATGAGTTATGTAAATGCATAACATGTGTCATATGAAAATAGTAATGTGTTCTTCTATCCTACTAGGTGACTTATGGATATCTAATCTTATTTCTAATAAATTAAGGATCATTATCAAGTTAAAACTATCCATAATTAGAAAATTTTAATAATCAAATATTTAGTAATTAATCAAATTATAACTATCCATAATTTATCCCGTAGTCATATTATCAAATTATAATAATCAAATATTTGATAATCCTAATCAAATATAACTAACCTATAATTTAAAAAATCACATAATAATATATTTCCTTTATAAATAAATTGCTCAACTACTCCTAAAGACTCAAAAATATAATATAAGTCAAAAAATGGCTACATGCCTGTCTATCCTATTGCCAATTAACATGTTACACATAATTGTATCTTCACACCTAAGAATTATAATCAAATTAAAATATTTTATAATTATAATAATTTTAATAATCAAAACCCTATTTTCTAGTTCATAGTTTGCAATTTCTATTAATAAAATCCCTCCTCTATATAAACGGATTTCTGAAGATTATAAAATTATCTACCACCCCCTGTAAAATCTAAAAATGTTGAACTATCCGGCTATCCCCTAAGATGTAAAAATTAAAGCAACCTTCTGATATATCTAAAATAAGCCTCTAAAATAATTAGAATTTTGCAAAACCCTTAATATTTAAAACATACAAATAAATCCCTAAAAAATCTAAAAATTACAAAAAGTCCTATGAAAAGATCACAAAACAAATAGCTCCTATAAATTTTAGAAACAACCCATTGAAAATTTCACAAATAACCTTTTAAATATTACAACTTGCCCTATGAAAGTTGTAAAAATAACAAACACTCTGTTGAAAATTTTAAAATATTACAAATAACTCCCTAAAAATTATAAACATCACCATGATATTTTTAAAATCATAAACAACCCCGAAAAAAATTATAAATAGTCCTATGAAGTAGTAAACAACCCCTTAATATTTAAAAATTATGAATAAAACTCCTAAGAGAGCTAAGAATTACAAATAACACTGTAAAATTTAGAAAATTATAAACTTCCCCATTTAAAAAATAATAAATTATAAACAATTCCTAGAAAATCTAAAAATTATGAAGAATCCTTTGAAAAGTTTAAAAGCTACAAATTGCCCTCTAAAGTTTTACAAACAAACTCCTTAAAAATTTATGACAAGGAAATGTTAGAACAAGCCTAGAAAATTTTTAAAATTATAAATATCCCCTTCAAAATTTTACGAGTAGCCATATAATAATTATATAATAAGGCCCATAAAAATTGCTAAACTACTGTGCTAAAAATTTTCAAAATTTTTACAAACAACTCCTTAAAAAATTTACAAGTAACCCCTTAAAAGTTTTCAAAGTTGCAAACAACCCAAAGAATATAAAAAAAACCCTCTAAAAGTTTTTTAAAATTATAAACAACCCTCAAAAGTTTACAAATAGGACACCGAAAAATTCTAAAATTATAAATGGTCCCTTGTTTTAACATATTATACTATAATATATTATTGGTGTAGGGAATGCATGAGGTGGGAGGGCATAACGGTCATGAGAAGTATTTTGTTCTTAATACTAGGCGATGATAGAACTTCTTATTACCCATTATTAGGATTAGAGGGAAGTCTATTCTTGTTCATGTCCCAATTATAGACAAGCCAAATTAACATAAATATCGATTGAAATCTTGGGACTTTAAAATCCTAGTTGTTATTAAGTTATTAAAAATTATAAATTTTACAGATTTGTAAAGGAGATTAGTGGTTAATTTGTCTAATTTTGAATTTCAACCTTAAAATTGTTGTTTATCAAAGAAAAATTATATTACCACTCAAACTAACTACTTTAACTAATAAAAAAAGCTCCATTCTATTCTTCTCATAATACAGTAGAAAGATATACTCATCGTCTATTCGTTCATAAGTATTTAATGTATTAATTAATGGATGATCTATAAGTATAGTCTATTAAGAAATATAATTAATCATTTCTCTCGTTACACTAAGGTAGCTTAACATATTCAATGTATAAAACAAAAAAATCAAAACAATCTAGTGGTATGTTAGTTCTAATTGAGCCCATGTTAGTTCTAAGAGCTCTCGTGTTAGTTATACCTGATGTCATATTAGTTCTAACTTCCAGCTAGTGTTATTTCTAATATAAGCGTTAGTTCTAGTGGTCGTATGTTAGTTCTAGTTGAGCCCCTGTTAGTTCTAGCAATTCTCATGTTAGTTCTAGCTTATTTCATGTTAGTTATACTTCAAGCTAGTGTTATTTCTAATATAAGTGTTAGACCTAGTGGTATATTAGTTCTAGTTGAGTCCATGTTAGTTCTAAGGGCTCTCGTGTCAGTTCTACTTGATGTCATGTTAGTTCTAACTTCCAGCTAGTGTTATTTCTAATATAAGCATTGGTTCTAGTGGTATGTTAGTTCTGGTTGAGACCGTGTTAGTTCTAGCGGTTCTCGTGTTAGTTCTAGCTGATGTCATGTTAGTTCTACTTTCAGCTAGCGTTACTTCTAGTGGTATGTTAGTTCTAGTTGAGTTCATGTTAGTTCCAGCGGTTCTCGTGTTAGTTCTAGCTGATTTCATATTAGTTCTACTTCCAGCTAGTGTTATTTCTAATATAAGCGTTAGTTCTAGTGGTATGTTAGTTCTAGTTGAGCCCCTGTTAGTTCTAATGGTTCTCGTGTTAGTTCTATATGATTTCATGTTAGTTCTACTTCCAATTAGTGCTATTTCTAATATAAGCGTTAGTTCTAGTGGTATGTTAGTTCTAGTGGTATGTTAGTTCTAGCGGTTCTCGTGTTAGTTCTAACTGATGTCATGTTAGTTCTACTTCCAGCTAGTGTTATTTCTAGTGGTATGTTAGTTCTAGTTGAGCCCTGTTAGTTCTAATGGTTCTCGTGTTAGTTCTATCTGATTTCATGTTAGTTCTACTTCCAGCTAGTGTTATTTCTAATATAAGCGTTAGTTCTAGTGGTATGTTAGTTCTAGTTGATCCCCTATTAGTTCTAGCGGTTCTCGTATTAGTTCTAGTTGATGTCATGTTAGTTTTACTTCCAGCTAGTGTTATTTCTAGTGGTATGTTAGTTCTTGTTGAGCCACTGTTAGTTTTAGTGGTTCTCGTGTTAGTTCTAGTGAGTTAGAACTAACAAAGAGCCCCAAGGTCCAATCAAAGACCTTTAAATATATATTGTAGTTGCAGGGGTTTGAACTCCTAATCTCCTCTCCAAATTTTTAAGCTTTACCACTAGACCAAGTAGCCAAAGTATTAATATCAGTGCCACTTAGAGTTAGCGTTAACATGAATTAGAACTAATATAAAATAAATTAGAACTAACATGAAATAAGTTAGAACTAACATAAAATAAGTTAGAACTAACATGAGTTATTAGAACTAACATAAAATAAGTTAGAACTAACATGAGTTATTGCTTATGATAGAGTTTAAAAGAGGGCGGGAAATTTCCCTCCATTTTTTCCAATAGATCACATTAATGGACGTGATTTTCTATGTTTTTGGAACCAGAGACGTTTGGGGAAGATAAGTGGAGAGACAATTTAGGGTTTTTTTTCAAAATACAATCTCTTTTTTTGTACTGCTGACGTGGAGGGGCCTTGAAACATTAAATGCTGCTTTTTGGGGCTGAATCACATGGACCAAAATACAAGGGGTTAGGTTACATGGAGCTTCTGCTTTTGGGACCTGGACATATTTTTCCAAAATTATAAATATCCTCTTCAGAATTTTACGAGCAACCATTTGATAATTATATAACTAGCCCCATAAAAATTGCTAAACTACTATGCTAAAAATTTTCAAAATTTTACAAACAACTCCTTAAAAAATTTACATGTAACCCCTTAAAAGTTTTCAAAGTTGCAAACAACCCAATGAATTTATAAAAAGCCCCCTGAAAGTTTTATAAATTGTAAATAACCCTACAAAAGTTTTACAAAATAGTCCCCCCGAAAACTTTACTACCCTTTAAAAGTTTTAAAAATTATAAACAACCCTCAAAACTTTACAAACAGGACACCAAAAAATTCTAAAAATATAAATGGTCCCATGTTTTAACATATTATACTATATTATTTGTGTAGGGAATGCATGAGGTGGGAGGGCATAATGGTCATGAGAAGTATTTTGTTCTTAATACTAGGCGATGATATATAGAACTTCTTATTACCCGTTATTAGGATTAGAGAGAAGTCTATTCTTGTTCATGTCCCAATTATAGACAATCCAAACATAAATATCGATTGAAATCTTGGGACTTTAAAACCCCATCCACTTTTTAGTTATTATAAATTATAAATTTTAATTTAGATTTGTAAAGGAGATTGATGGTTAAGCTATCTAATTTTGAATTTCAATCATAAAAATTATAGTTTAGCAAAGAAAAAAAAAATCCTACCACTCACATTAACTACTTTAACTGATAAAAAAAAGCTCCATTCTATGTAGAAAGATATACTCATCCTCTATTCGTTCATAAGTATTTAATGTATTAATTAATGGATGATCTATAAATATAGTCTATTAAGAAATATAATTAGCCATTTCCCTCGTTACACTAGGGTAGCTTAACATATTCGATGTATGAAAAATAAAAAATAAAAACAATCCGCGTGACCATGGACTTTTGTTAAGGAAAAAGTAGAGCTAGATGCCCTTCTTTAGTAAGTACGACAATTTATGAACAAAACTAATCCCGTAGTTACAAAAGAGAGGATATATAATTTCTAGGAAGTGACCCATGAGAGTGACGAGTAGCCTATTGTCGTCATTCACCGCGAGCTTGTAGTGCGAGCACGGACTTGTGATAATGAAATTGTAGTAAAGAAAATATTTAAAAAAGGTCCGCTTTCCAATATCCGCGTTAATTAATTATAATGAGAAGGGGAATGCATTGAATTGGAAGCCAATTTCGAAGGGCTCACAATGTCATGCGCAAGTGCATTGCCATAAGATAAGGAGACCTTTTTTTTGTCTGGCCTGAAAGTTTCATGTGCTCCATTGGTATCATTGATGTTGATATATAGGGATCACGATTAGTAAAGATTGCCTTGCTAGATTCTTGGGTACTTTTGTTAATGCCATTTTTGCACTAATGATCTCGAAAGAAAAATGCCTTAGAGACCCAAAAACATTGGACCCTACATGGGACTGGTGAGGTGTCGGCTCCCTGTCCCATGATGCATTGTTTATGAACAGTGTATCATGGGACAGGGAGCCGACACATCACCAGTCCCATGTAGGATCCCATGTTTTTGGGTCACTGTAGCACCACCCATCTCAAAAATTATTAAACCTCGTATTCACACTTTAAAAATCTCATTAAGCTATGTTTTTTCAAGACATAATCAAGTGAGAACTTTCTTGAGAACAAAAATATCGCTATTGGATAACTGTATTATGTCATATTAAAGTGACATGACTGAATCTCACAAACTGAGTAGAGCTAAGACATCCTATAGCCTCATTTTGCAGAGAGTTGACACATCATTGTATACGAAGGAATCATATGTTTAACATGTGATATCGATTAATCTCATTTGTTTAGTACATAAAATGATGCACGTATGGTTTTTATTGAGTTTATAACATACATGACTCCTACCAATATGCATCATGTCTTCTCAAGATCAATCGTGTCATGTATTGCATGTGGAATTACATTGTAGATTTTCTTATGTGTATAAATGATATTCCATTGTTAATACTCCAAATCCATACCTATCATCATTAATGTTTTATTTTACTAGCTTCAATTTTTAGGATCGATATATTTAAATTTAAATAAAAAAGAATTTTCTTGAGAAATCTATAGTGATAGGTGAACTAAACATAATATTTTACGTCTCAAATTGAGAATATCAATTTTTCAGATGCTAATATTGGAATTATACAAGACTAGCATATCGTTTGAGAATATCAAGTTTTTAAAGATATTTTTCTATGCCTGGCTAACTCAATTTCATTTTGTGGTTCCATGACTTTGGTCAACTCAAACAAATTAATTTGGTAAAGTCCTTGATATACAAGACTCGCATATCAATTCCGCTTCTCTTGATTTTGTTGGATAAATTTCCATAAATTACCATAAATCCCCTTCATCTATGCCACTTTATTTTTAAGATACATATAATGAAACCGTTACTTTGTTCTTTAGATATCCATACACATCTTTGCTTGTGTAGACTCCTAAAAGCAACCGAGATAACATTTTCTTTCTTTCTTTCTTTTTTTCTTTTTAATTTATTACTTTCTCTATGCATGCTTTTTTTTTCCCTCTCTATTTTCTTCCTTTCAACTCCCATAACCTTACATGTTTCCTCCGTTTTCTCCCATAGACCCAATCCAAAATCATAGGTTCATTCTAAAATCTTAATTTGTCGATCGAATTACAGGAAATTACCTGACAAAAGTTTGAAGGGACCATGATCTGTAGATATCATTCATATCAATGTAAAAATGTTACCCTAAACTTAGCAGTTTGCCAAAAGTCAAATTAAGAGTGAAATTCTTAAATAAAGGGTGAGAGACAGCAACGAATGAAGGGGGTTTCTTGCAAGTACATGTAAGGGGCTGTTTGGTTGTCTCTTTTAGAGACTGAATCCCTGTCAAAACTGACAAAAACTGTCAGTTTTGGAAGGAAATCACCCAAAAATGCCTCTAAAAAGACGTTTTTGCAAGATTTCCTGTCAAAACTGACAACTGACAGTTCTTGTCAGTTTTGACAGAGATTCACCCTCTAAAAAAAGCAACCAAACAGCCCCTAAATGTATGTACATAAAATCCATATTAATTAACTTGTAAGAAAATTAAGGAATAAATAGTGAGTATGATACAGCCAGATCATTTGTCTTTTTTTTTTTTTTTTGGGTTTGGCGCCCTAGTTAACGAACGCACGCATGGCCCACCTTGTGGGCCTAGGCTTTCCCCTGCGGCCAAAAGCATCAAATCCTATGATCCGAGATTTTGTGGCTGGGGCGGCACCATGTCCAAAACATCATCTTCACACATTGGGGAGCATGGACGCGACATGTGATGGGGTCCATGCACAACAACGACATAGATATTATGTATGCACATGAGAGCAAAAAAAGTTGCATACAACTTCCTCCATATAGAAAAAAAAAACTTTAGGTGTGTTTTTGGCGACCTTGTCCAAAAGAGGCAGCTTTTTTAGCTCAAAAATTGGCACGAAACCGGCTGTTTTGGATCAGGAGGCAGCTTGTCCAAAAGAAAATTGATTTAGCACAAAAATAAGTCATGACTAGTCCTGATCCAGTTTTGTGTAGTTTGACAAACACACTCTCAATATATGAGATAATAAGTTCGAAGCTATGAATATAACTTAACACAAATCTTGATACATGCGTAACAACTATCAAAAAATTCAAATCGTCTATCAACGAAGACTGCAATGATAGCAACTGTACTGATAGAAAATCTGACTACATTGATATAACGTATGCATTAAAATCCATGCTATCTCAAGTAATTTTCATTATCTATCTCCCACAAACCTACTTTCAGATACAAGAGAGAGACCTAGATACAAGAGCCCACGGATCATTCCCATGTGGAAGGTGAATGAATGCAAGTCATGAAGTGACTTCATTGTCTCATGCCACCAAAGGGTCTATTCAATGATTGTGCACTGAACGAAGGATAGGGGTCATAAATAGTAGCAGGATTCAATGATCCTTGCTTTCTTTATACTAGTGTGCATCGTGTGCACTGTTCTTTTTTTTTTCTCACACTAATTCTTTTTTAAATGTTACAATAATTTTTTAAAAATACTATAATAATTTTTAAATTGCTGTAGTATTTTATTACGCCACAGTAATATTGATGAAATAATAATGCTGCAGTAATTCACTATAATATTTACTGTAGTATGAATAGTGAGTTTTTAGGTCCTCCTATAAGTATAGAGGGGTAGATAGTAATAATATTTTACTGTGTTTTCCGTGTCTATATATGGCCTCCGTTAAGTATCTTCTAAGATTATTGATCCTCAAAAATTTACTCACATTAATCACAAAACCACATACTTGTATATATATGTTCCGATAAACTCAAAATAAAAAGCCAAGCGGACTCAAAACTTAGTATTGATTGGCAGTCCCTCTATCCTGACGGCAATGTTGATCTTTCGTCCCTTGATCTCCCTTTCTCTCCAGAGGAAATCAAAACAACAGTCTTTCAGCTTCATCCCGACAAGTCACCAGGACCAGACGGTCTTCCCCTCTTGTTTTTCCACAGATTTTGGAACACTATTGAATCAGATCTTACTTCTTTCTATCTAAATCTCTTCACCCATCCTCAGTCTCTTCAAAATATCAATTATTCTTATCTTTGCCTCATCCCCAAAAAAGAAGGGGCTTGCTCTCCCGAGGACTTTAGACCTATTAGTTTGATTAACAGCACTTGCAAAATCTTCTCTAAAATTTTGGCTAATAGATTAAGTAATTTCCTTCACCTTCTCGTGGATGGCTCTCAATCTGCCTTTCAAAAAGGAAAATCCAGTTTAGATTCTATTCTTTTAGCTCACGAGATGATCAATCATTGCTCCTCGGGTAAAAAGGAAATATGTGCCATAAAAGTTGATTTCTACAAGGCCTTCGATTGTGTAAACTGGAACTTCCTCTTATCCCTTCTAGAAGCTAGAGGTTTCAGCTCTAGATGGTGCCTTATCATCAAACACATCTTATCCTCCTCCAAATCGGCAGTCCTTGTCAATGGTTCTCCTACAAATTTTTTCAATTGCCATAGGGGCTTGAAACAAGGAGATCCACTTTTTCCAATGCTCTTTCTTCTGGTAGTGGATGTTCTTAACAGAATGCTTCTCAATAATATCGCTGCAGGTGATCTATCTCAGCTTAATCTCAGAGGAGAACTGAATAAGATTAGATCACTTCAATTTGCAGACGACACCATTATTTTTTCTAAAGCTCTTCCCTCGGATATGATCACCTTAAAGGCCATCTTGCTTATCTTCGCTAATGTTTCTGGGCTCAGAATCAATCATATCAAATCCAATCTGTTCTACCTCGGCAGAATCCCTTTCAAGGGCTCCCAGCTTGCCAATCTCCTTAACTACTCATTAGGGTCCCTCCCTTTCTCCTATTTAGGTCTCCCCCTCAAGTCTGGTTCACTCACCAAGCGAGAATGGCAACCTCTCTTAGATTCCTTCTCTAAAAAACTCTCCCTTTGGAAAAGTAAATCTCTATCTTTGGGTGGTAGATTGACCCTCCTTAACTCTGTTCTATCTACCATTCCTCTATACTACTCATCATTCTTCAAGCTACCAAGGTGGCTCATCAAAGCTATAGATAAGATTAGGAGAAACTTCTTATGGAATGGCAACCATTTATCCTCGTCTGTTAGGAATTTGGTCTCATGGGGTTCTGTCTGCAGGCAGAAAAAGGAGGGTGGTCTGGGTGTTATTCACCTTGAATCCTTCAATATCGCTCTCCTATCTAAATGGATTTGGAAAATCTTTGACAGAGAGACTCTAGTAAGCAAGATGGTCTTCTCCCTCTATTCTAAGAATGGTGCTAACCCTGTTACTCTTTCCCCTTCCCCACAAGCTTCCAAATTCATCAAAGATCTGCATTCCATCCATCAATCTTTCTTTAGTTTTGCCAGATGGAACATTAGCGACAGTCGTGCATGCAGATTTTGGATAGATAAGTGGTCTGGAGCAAATTCTCTTAATAGCATCTACACCCAAGCCTTTTATCGTGCTTTTTCCCCTGATTGTGTCATCCGCTCACAAGGCTTTATGTTCAATAACGAGTGGAAATGGCATGCCACCCTCAGGAGAGGCATCACGACAGAAGATAGACAGGAAACTTTTAATCTTCGTTCTCTTTTGGATAACTTCGCTGTCTACGATAGTCTGGCTTCTGATAGTTTGTAGTGGCCCTACATTCTTCTGGGATTTTCACTGTCAAATCTTTTTATACTGCCCTGACCTCTGGGGGTATCAAATCTGCTCTATACAACTTCATCTGGATATCCCCGATCCCTCTTAAAACTAAGGTCTTCTTTTGGATTGTTAGTAAGCATAGGCTTAACACCAGGGCAAACTTGGTCTCTAAAGGATGGAATGGCGACCCTCGATGTCCATTCTGTTCTTCATGTCTTGAGGATATGGATCACCTTTTCATTAAATGCCCTTTTGCTTCATCAGTTTGGGCTGCCCTCCTTCCTAACAGCAACCCAGTCACTCGGTACCATCATTTTGACGACCTGATCCTCCTTAATGATTATCAAGGAATCTCAATTGATATTAGGAAAGTGTGGAAAGTGCTTCTTCCTTGTTGCTGCTGGTGGATATGGAACTGTCATAATCATCTTATTTTTAGAGATACTATGCCTAACCCTAATAAGCTTGCAGCTAATATAGCGAGATACACCCTACTATGGACAGGTGCGGAGGAAGATCGGATGGCAAGAAGAATCCACAAAGCAGCCATCAAACTCAAGCTCGACGACATAGCTAAAAAGAGAGCTGAAGATGATGTTGGAGACAACTTCCAGTAAGAGAAAGAAGTAACTGGATTGCTACCACCTCTGGATCTCAAGATCAATACTTGTTGTAAAGATACTTATCTAAGTTTTCTAGCCTCTTTTCTTTTGATGTACATATATCTAGGCCTCTGATGGGTAGTTAGGGTAGTTGGTTTTTATGTTTTGGCAAAACTCTGGTAGGCTTTTGGTTGTTTGGTGAAGCCTCTCTTTTGGTTTTTTATTTTGTTGGGTATACTCTCGTATGTCCACCTTGTAAGTTTGCTTAGTGCTTTTATAATATATGAGCAGGGCTTAGTCCCTGTTTTTCAGCTAAAAAAAAAACTCAAAATAAAAAGTTTGCTTATCTTTAAACCTAAGATATAGTACACAAAGTATATAGATGCATACAATAAGCTATTTAGCTACATTCTACAAGGTGTATAGCTACATACTATACACTATAGGGTGTACAGCTACATATTTTAGATGTATAGCTACAGATCATCGGATGTGTAGACGTAGTCTATTCATATATAGCTACTTATTCCGAGTTTTATACTTTCAATTTAAAGATAAGCTAGCAAAGTTTGTATTATGGATTTATGGTAACATAAAGCCATCGGCTTTTTGGTAAATGTGAGTAAAACCTTGGGGTTTTAAGCAAAAACCCCTACATAAAATCTTGAAACGTTTGACTAAAATAGAAAAATATATAGTTGAAAATATATATCCAAATATTTTGTGAATGCAAATGATCAAGTTGGATATGGTTATATTCCTATTATGTGTTACTGGGGATATGGTTTTATTCCTATCATGTGTCGTTGGATTTGGATTCTCTACACAATAATTTAAATATTTTTCGTCCAATTCAGATTTAGATTCTCTTCATTGTCAAAAAAGTACTGGAGAGACGAGTACATTAATCATAGCTGCTAATTTTATAGTGGATGGTTGTAATTCATTCTATATTAACACTCAACATCACCCCATAAATTGCACTATTTTCCTAATGTATACTCAAACATAAATCACAACCACTCACTAAACAAATCACCAAGATATAGTAGTGGTCTCTCCACTATTTTTTTCATCGTTAAGAGGATCCAGATCATATTTTTTTTCAAGTGTTTTTATGCTTCATGACTGCAATTGTAGATATAACTTTTAGAGAACGCTCTAGAATATTATTGGATAATCGATCTAGGTTGTCTATAGAAAATGGATTTAGGGTCGCTTTTTCTATAAAAATGTAGTAGAGAAACCACTACTATATTATAACTATTAGTTTGTTTAGTGAGTGATTGTGATTTATGTTTGAATGTAAATTGGGAAAACAATACAATTTATAGGGATATGGTGAGTGTTAGATATAAAATGAATCACAACCACACTCATTATAAAAGTCAACAACTATGATTAATATACTGGTCTCTCCATTACTTTTTTTTATAGTGGAGATGATTCAAATCCGAAAATATGGGGATTGGGAGGAATTCAAATCCTCTCCACTACAAAAAAAAATAGCGGAGAGATCACTACGATATCACGCCCACTTGGTTTGGTTTAGGGAGTTGGTTGCAATTTATATTTAAGTGTAAATTAGAAAAATAGTACAAATTAATGGAGGACATGATGAGTGTTAATGAATCACAAACACTCACTACGATAATCAATAACTAAGATCAGTGTAATAATCTTCTTATTATTTTTTGGGTAATGAAAAGGATCCAAATCCAATTTTAAAAAAAAAATCTAAAAAAGCATGTGCATGTGTATCACAATTACTACTCCTCCACTTGACGAAGGAGACTACTTATCAGTACAGAGGCCGGGAGAGAGAGAG
>BQKN01061129.1:99610-138683 GCA_022839385.1 Asparagus kiusianus | reverse complement strand
TAGGTCTTGTGTAATTAAATGGAGAGGAGGCTCTTCTCACGTGGAGGTCTAAAATTAAGGATGTTTCTTCCCTAGGTCTTGTGTAATTAAATGGAGAGGAGGCTCTTCTCACGTGGAGGTCTAAAATTAAGGATGTTTCTTCCCTAGGTCTTGTGTAATTAAATGGAGAGGAGGCTCTTCTCACGTGGAGGCAGCACTTGTTTGCGGCCACTACCATCCAAAGCTCGCCATGAAACTCTCACGTGGAGGCAGCAGTTGTTTGCGGCCACTACCATCCAAAGCTCGCCATGATACCCCTCATCATGCAAGAAGATAACATATCAAAGCTGTGGGCGTCACATAGGAACCTCCTTAACTATCCGAATCATCCGCCATGGGTAACTCCCAATTTCTTAACATAAGAATAAGTAAGCAAGTTGATGTAGGACGCATAATGAGTAAATTTATGGAAAAGTGGGACCTTTATGAGTTAAATACGGATACGAATGAATTATTGACTAGCCACAGAGAAACAACATATCTCCCTATCCGGAAGGCGGATTCTAACATATGATATATGAAAATCGCCTATCTCGACGAGAAGTAGTCAATCAGTTTGGCAGAATCTCATGATCCCATCAGTAACACCCGTTTTGATAGGATTTCAGAAATAATCTGTTTTTAGTTTATTTTTAATAATAAAGTTTGAATCAATTTAGATTAGGAAACAAATTACTTTTTATTTAATTAGGATTGATTTGTTTTCTTTATTATAGAGAGTCTTTTAGGTAGTTTTAAATTATTTCTTTTCTTTTAGGAATTCTGTTTTTATTAGGAGTAGACTTTGTTTTTCTATTTAAGAAGAAGGATCGTAATCTAGGGCTGTCCAAAAAGCCCGTGGCCTGGCTTTTACCCGGATGCCCGGGCTAGGTCCGGGCCCGGGCCCGGGTCAGTATTTCGGAAACTGGTCCGGACCCGGGCCCAACCCGGAACAGTTCCGGGGCGGGCACGAGATCCGGGCCGGGCCGCCCGGGCTCGACTCGGATGAAACGGTCACCAGAAGGTGACCGTTTGTGGTAAACGATTAGGCCGGGCTGGGCTGGCCAGGTCCCAACGGTCACCTACCGTTGGGCTGTTTTGGTCGGGTCGGGCCGGGCCGGCTCGGTCCCAACGGTCACCTACCGTTGGGCTGTTTTGGTTAGGCCGGGCCGGGCTCGTTTTTGGGCGGGCCGGGCTGCCCGGCCCGGCCATAATGGCCAATTTGAGGTTTTGACCGTTTTGCTCCTAACAACGGTCAAAAACAGTCAAAATGTGAGGGTTTTTTGGTCATTTGCCTAGGGGTCTGCCTCTATAAATAGAGGGGGTTTTTACTTCTTCTCCTCATACCAAAAATCTTCTACTTCTCTCTAATACTCTCTTATACAATATTATACTCTCTTATAATCTCTTATATTTTCTAATATTTCCATCAAATGGCTTCTGGATCTGAATATGAAGAGCAACAACTATCTCCTACCGATCAAGATATGAGTCCTCCTACAACAACCACTCCTCCTACCGGTGTTAATCCTGAATATGGTGGTGACGAATCTGCACCAAGAGCTCCTAAAAGGTCGAGATTCGATGTGTGGAATTTTTTGAGAAGATTGACGTCACCAAGGACGAACACGATAGGATCATCACCCAGAAGGCTAAATGTACGTTGTGCGGCCAGATTTTTCAAGCTCATCATAAGAGCGGCACCAACCACCTTAAACACCATATTGAAAAACATAACAAAGGCTAGAATCTTCAAGGTGATATCCGACAATCTATGATTTCTTAATCCTCCTCCTCTGATAGTCTCGATAGTTGGAGTTATGATGCTGCCCGAGTCAGGAAATGCGTAATCAGGTTTATCGTTCTTAAAAACCTTCCTTTTAGATTAGTAGAAGATGATGAATTTGAAGATTTGTTTAGAGATGGTTTTTATCCTGCATTTACCAAATTTTCTCGTCAAACCTGTCAACATAATATTTTAAAATATTATCAGGAAGAACAAGAAAAAATAATTTCTTATTTTAAAAATTTAAACTATAAATTTTCTTTAACATCTGATATTTAGACATCTAGATTGCAAACTGGTTATTTATGTATAACAGCACACTGGATTGATAAAAATTGGCAAATGTTTAAAAGAGTTATTTCATTTATTATAATTAAAGAGTCACATACTGGTATTAATGTTACAAATTTAATAATTGAAGAACTTATGAAACTAGAAATTGATTCTCTTTCACTAGATAATGCAAGTAATAACAATGTACCTGTTGGTTTTATCAAAACAACTCTGTCATTGCCATGTCATGGTGAACTTTTTCATGTTAGATGTATATATCATATTTTAAATTTAATTGTTCAAAGTCCATTTTCTGAAATTAAACCCATGATAGAAAAGGTTAGAACAGTTGCTAATATGCATAATGCTTCTGAAATGAGAATTAAAAATGGAAATAATATTCTAAAAGAAAAAATTTTAAGCCCAGACTAATTCCAAAAGATGTTGACCATAGGTGGAATTCCACCTATGTAATGTTAAGTGTAGCAATAGAATATAAAAAAATTATAAATAATTTTATAAATTTTTATGCTTCTAGTTCTAGCTCTGGTAGTACTTATGGAATAATTGAAGATGAATGGACAATTATATATAATTTAAATGAGATGTTACAAGTCTTTTATGATACTACAATGTTATTATATGGCTGTTATTATCCAACAATTACTTTAGCTGCTTTACAAATTTTAAATATTCAAATTTTTTTTGCCAAATATCGTATGGATGATACTTTTGGAGCTATAATTTTTCAAATGGAGAGCAAATTTACTAAGTATTTTAGGCCTATTCCTCATATTTTTGGTTTGGGGTTCTTATTGATCCATATTTGAAGGATATTAGCCTTCGAAGTTTGTTACAATTATTACATGGTGGACAGATTATAGACTTAGATGATAGATCCACCCTTACTGCTACTTCTCATTATTTAGCTATTAGAAATTATTTTTAAATATTATATGATGAGTATGCAGCTAGACATAGTGTAGTTGCATAATAGTCTACAGCTTCGGCGCCTTCGAGCACAGGCCGAGGTAAAAGTGTAAGTTTTGATAGGTATGCAATGGTAGCTCTAACTGGTAGATCTGGACTTGGATCAGCATTAGAGGTTTCTACAATAGATGAATATTTATCTGCTTTCTTAGTTAAATATCAAGGAAATGTTTTAGATATTTTACAATGGTGGAGAGTATATGGATCAGTTTCATATCCTATACTTTCTACCATGGTTCGTGACTAACTAACAAAGCAGATTTTGACGGTAGTTTCGGAATCCGCCTTCAGCACAGTAGGACGTTTGATCGAAGACCACAGGACGTGCTTAGATCCGTATACTGTACAAGCGGTGATGTGCTTAAAAGATTGGTGGAGGTACGAGAAGCGAATGCAAGGCATCGATCGAATAGCTAGAATTGAAGATAAATTTGAAGAGTTGAGACTAGCAGATAGGTATAAAGATCAGATAATATTCATCAAATTATAATTTTTATTTCTTAGCTTTAAATTTGTAATGAATTATTTCGGAAAAAGTTACAAATGATAGTGATATAGGTGAGTAGGTGCCAACCTAGTTAAGATGTACTCATCTATTGTGATGTGACAAATTTTGAAATAAATTTATACTTGTAAAGGATTTACTGATTATTAATAAAGAATTTATTTTTACCATCTTTTTTTATAATTTTTTGTACTTGTAATTTATGTCATTTCAAGTTATTAAAAAAAATTATGTTATTTTCTGTAATTTTTATGTATATTTTATGATTTATGGGGATTTTTAAAAATTTTAAAAATAAAAAAAGACCAAAAAAATCGGGCCGACCCGGAGCCCGGCCCTCTCAGGCCCGGGCCCGGGTCCGAGCTTTGGTTTTGCCTGGATCGGATGGATAGCCCTATTATAATCCTCATAAAACATATCACTTTTATCAATAATTTCTCTTTTATATTACTTTGTGGATTTGAGGCTGTTTCCTCGTGGATTCGAAAATTGTTATTTGTAGATTCAGAAAACACCCCTCGGTAGATTTTGAGGTTTTTTTTACTTCCGTACTTGCGTTACAAATCATAGTAGTTGCTCTAGAATAGCAAGTCATAATGGTGGATTATACCCCAACTCTTGTCACAACTTCAAAGTTTTGATGCATGATAAATTCCTTTAGTATCGAGAGCATGTAACTCTCAACTCTCGTTACAACTTTTGAGTTTTGATGCTGGCGAGCTCCTTTGGGAATTAGCGGGTGACCAGCAAATTAGATCAAAAATAAACAATTACTTTGAGAATCATTCCTACGGAAAATTTGAATCTATCACCACCTTTAGTGATGAATGCATTTATTTTGGGGTACTTTTTGTAGCAATTTTCATCTCTCATCTCGCTTATTGCTCTAGTTGTCGACCCTTAATTCGGGGAGAGGGAGCTAGCTACCTCCAATTTACCCTTCTCAATAGTACTGTAGGTGTCAAAAATTGCCTACGGGCTATCGCACGTAGCTCGAAGCAGAGAGAAGATGATGAATGTCACTATCTGAGTCACAGAAGCTTAATTGATGTCAATGAGCGCATGAAGTAAGTCGACGAATCGTGTGAAGCAACGGAACTACAGAATAACGAAGATATGAACTGATCGGGAGCTACGCTTCACTTACGAAAGATGAAGTGCCCCTCATGTCCCATCTACTCCATATGTGATTCAACCATGGGATCTTGTAGATCTCATCGTCGGCTTTCCGTCTCATTTTGAATCACGCAATTCCGAGTTCGGGCGACGAAGATACGACGGAAACGGACGGGACGCGCAAAACAATGCCCCGACCTTAGCGGAGACACCGCAAGTGTCTTGGCCGAGGCCAAGACACCTGAGGTGTCTCGGCCCACCCGAGGTGTCTCGGCCATGGCCGAGACATTGCGGGTGTCCGCAAGCCCTAAAAAGTTGTTTTTACGGGTTTCAAAGCTGTTTTCGCCCGTTAACCACATGGATTTGTTTCAACTGATCTAAATATCATCCAAGAACGTGATAAAGTGGTTACAACAGAGGATAAGAGTGAATCGGTCGTTCTTATCTAAAAACGGAGGCCCCAAAGCCTATAAATACAGCCCTAGGGCCTTCATTTGCACAGATCTGGAATTCTCGAGCCTTGACGAAGCCCTGCTGAATTAGAGAGTCAAGAGCCACGAATTTCAGAGAGGAGTAGGAGATCTCAGTGAATTCTTCGGCATAAAGAAGGAGAGTTTGACAGATCTACAGCTTGGTTCCTTCCCTTGAGATTGTACCTAGCTGCGATCTCGAGAAGAGTGGTTATCTCGCTGTTGTCGAGATAATTGCTTTAGTTTCTTGATTCCTTCACGAATCAACGAAACTCAGGATTGATCTAATTGCTCGATGGTCCACGGATTAACCCCGGCACATGCAAAGATCACACGCAAGCAACGGGTGATAAACGTCTGTTGGTTTTGTTTTGACGAGAGTTATAATTTTTCGTTTTCATTGTGTAAGAGTCTTATAGAAAAGACTATCTTTTTATTTTCATTGTAACGACTGAAGTTGTAATGAATACCTCAATGAAGAAACCAATTTTTGATCAAAACAAGCTGGCAACCATAGTGGGAGCCAACAACCTTACTGCCAAGGCTGTTGTGCCGCAGCCGATGATCAAGATCCCTATGGCTGAAGAGGTCGAATACGAGTTCGACCAACAGAAGTTCAAGGAGTACGTCTCCTCCTCCTCCTCCAGATCAGCATCTCCTAGTAAGTGCAGGAAGGTCTCCTCCTCCCGGAAGATCCGCTGGTCTTCAGATCTGAAGACCCAAGAAGGCGATCTCCCCACTACCGCTGCTACAATTACACCTCGCAACGATCCGCCAATGTCCGATGAAGCCAAAGCCGTAGATCCAGACATCGCCTCCATTAAGGAGTTGACTGTTAAAGGCGCGCCAACTTTATCGAAGAGAGCTCGTCAGAGGCGCCGTCAACGTCTCGCCCGCCAGTTTGCTAAGGCTTTTGAGCAAGTGGATGGGCTCCGCTACCAAGCGGTTCTGAAGTCCAAGAGATGCCAAGTGGATAAACCATCGCCACAACAAGCTTTAGGATTCTTCTCCAAATCCCCGACTAACGAATGGATTCATGTCAAACGAAACTGTTCCACTCTAGAGGAGCGCATTCAGAAGTGCCGCGCACTTCTTGTGCACACCCTGATCCTTGTGCGAAAGGCACAAGAAATGCAGAAAAAAGAGGCGGTTAAGAAATCACCCTAGTATAAATGGGTTTGGAGGCCAAATATCAAATCAGCGCTTAAGGCAAAAGCAGACGAAGTTAGTATTCAGCCTTCGTTAATTTTAGATCCCACTCCTCTTGCTCCCACACCTCTGGTGAATCCCTATGGTAGTATGGATCTTTCCAAATTCAGGATTCTGTTGAAGGATTGCTTGGGTCATCTACCTGAAGATCGAGGCAAAACTCCTGTCAAAGAACGCTTGGGGCCGAAAAACAAATCCCAAGTGACTCTTCAGGCTGGGGATCGTACACGACATTCTATCAAAACTATTCCTGTAACCGCCTACTTGGGGGTGCGTACAGAAGGCCAGGAGCCCATTAGGGTTTCACCCTCACAAAGGTGTGATTCCAAACATATGATTCCTGCAAACGCCAACAAGGTGTTGCTTCCTCAGAAGAAAACGTGTTCGTCAGATGATGATATTATACCTGAGAAGTCGTGCCAACACGTGGTAGATTGCTCTGGTCATTATGCCGATGAGTTATACTATCGGGTTGGGGGTACGAATAAGTCTCGAAAGATAAATACCCGAGAAATGGACTCTCACTGTCCGTGTGCCAAGATTATCCGGGCAGTATTATTAGAATATAGCTACCCCAAGACCACTCCACAGAGGGTATTCGTATTTCAAAGGCTTTCCCCTGAAGCGTTGAAACCATGGTTGACATGGGGGTAAGTCAAGGCGTTTCCATAAAAGAAAGTCAACCGGTCAAGATAACGAATTCCCTGAAGTCACTATCTGATACGGGTATATCTTTCTTCAGAACTTAGTAATCCTCATGGAAGCTTGAGAATAGATGATTCTCATAATAGCATGAGAATAGGGGTGTAAAACAGTACAGTGAAACGCAGGTGGAAGCGTAGAACGAGACGACGAGCAGCAGATTCGAAGAATCCAGTTTTCAGCTCGTGAGTTGACTCATACATGTACACGAGTCGACTCATCAGGTTGAGTCGACTCATGACTGTCATAAGTCGATTCATGAAACCTAGCTATTTTGTCAAAAGTTTTTGCTCGGTCGACTCATCAGTTTATGAGTCGACCCATGTGTCATGAGTCGACTCATCTCAGTCATGAGTCGACTCATCGACGGTTTCCTGGTTTGGTTGGGTTTATGTTTACACGAATTCCTGTTGGTTTTGGGCATAGTTATTTACTAGATTGCCATCCATATTTGTACACCTATATAAAGGATTGTTTTAGGGTTTCTAAGCAATCAGAGAGAATCAGATAGATTCAAAGAGAGATTCTAATCATTGTATTAGGGTTTAGAGAGGATTGAGAGGTTGTTCTCGATTCTAGTGAGATTGTGAGGGAGAGATTTGTAATAACTGATTCTTCATAATCTAGAGAATGTATTTTCCTTCGCCATACTGAATTGTTCTTGTGTTTTAGTTATCTTCTTCTCAACCCACCTTTTGGTAATTTCGCGATCAAATAGTGCTCGCACGACGACTCGTATCAAGTTGATATCAGAACGATTAGATCCTGTGAAGGGGGAACCTGTGTATGGTCCTTACTCGATCGCAATATAAGAAGCTAGGTGAGATCCTTATTTCATTAGAAGGAGTCTAAGTTTTAAGGAGGAAGAAGATGGCTGAAGGAGACAATTCAGCGAGGATTGATGCATTAGAGAAGCAGATCGAGACGATAGGGTCGACGCTCACAAAACTTGTCGGTCTCATCCAAGGAGGGAACGAAAAGGAGGAATCCTCTTCTAAGTCTAAGAAGAAACCTATCGAGTCCGGTGGAGAGAGTGAGCTTTCAGGCTCTGACGAGGAGGACGAGACCATTAAGGCTGCGCTGCATCAAGGGGGAAAGAATTCTTACCAGAACCTGAAGATTGATTTCAGAGTAGAGATTCCTGTTTATGATGGAAGTGTTGACGTCGAGAGGCTTGATGACTGGATCGAGCGGATGGAGACGTATTTTACTCTTTATGGCTACTCATCAAAAGAAAAGATAGTGTTTGCGACTTTGAAGCTTTCAGGACACGCGTTGACGTGGTGAAAATCCTACTACAAATAGAAGAAGAAGACGGTGTCGTGGAACAAGTTCAAGGAGTTACTGAGGAAGCAGTTCTACCCGGTAGGATTTCTTGAGGAACGTTGGTACAAGTGGTATGGCTTGCGCCAAAGAGTTAATCAAACCATTCAAGAATACACCACGGAGTTCTAGCAGCAGGCGATGGTCCTCAACATTGCGACAGAGGAATATTTCGTGTTTATGAAGTTTATGGCTGGATTGAGCGATTACATCCGAAAGGAGATGAAGTTATTCACAGTCGAGACTATTACAGAGGCGAGCGTGAAGGCTATTGCTATCGAAGGCAAGCAGAAGAAGAGCAACGAGGCAAAAGAAGATGCGAAGCAAACGGGTGGTGAGTCTAGTGGTTCCAAGCACAAGGAGGAGAAGAAGGGTGATCCAGGAAAAGCAGGACTGATTTGTGGTCACTGCGAGAAGACATGGCACGAAGCTGATCGATGCTGGGAGAAGTATCCTCATCTGAAGCCAAGAGGGTTGAAGAGGAAGGAGGAAAAAAAGGCATACATGATAGCTTAAGGTCCGAAGGAAGTTCCTAGAATGACAAAGCCCAATAACAGTCTCAACCTTATGGAGTGAAAACATGCTACGAAAGAGGACGAAGACCCGAGGGAGCAGTTTTTTGTGCTCAAGTTGCAAGTGAAGACCATTTTGGTTGATGCCATTGTTGATTCGGGCAGCGAGAAAAATTTGATATCCAAGGCATTGATTCAGAAGCTGGGTCTGAAGACAGTCAAGCATTCGAAGCCCTATCCATTGGAGTGGATTCAGAAGGAGGAGAAATCAAGCATCCGAAGCCCTATCCATTGGAGTTGATTCAGAAGGAGGAGAAACTGAGTGTAGTTGATCGATACAGTGTCAGATTTGCGCTCCACGAGTCGTATATTGACGAGGTCACGTGCGATATTGTTTCATTAGATGTCTGTCAGATTATACTGGGTAATCTGTACTTATGGGATAGATATGTGATCTACGAGAGGCGGGCTCAGAAATACACCTTCACTAAAGATGGTGAGAAGTTCATATTTCGTTCGGCATATCTTCCGAGGGAGACAAGCTTGGGAAGGGTGACGCGAGCGAAGAGATTAGTGAATGCAAACAAGAAGTTTATCTCGCTATGCATTAGTTTTCGAGAAAAGCCATCGAAAGAGGATTGCGTGTTGGAGCGGAAGACGGCTACGACAAGGCGAGGAGCGAAGGAGTTGTTTCTAGTTGTACGTCGATATTAGGTTCTTATCAAGGCAAGATGGCGCAGAAAAGATGGAGGAGCTCGAGAGTTTCCTCAGCAAAAGTTCTAACTTGAACGAGACTTTAAGTTCTTAAAGGGGGGACCCATGATACGGGTGTATCTCTCTTCAGAACTTAGCGATCCTCATGGGAGCTTAAGGATAGATGATTCTCATAATATCATGAGAATAGGAGTGTAAAATAGTATAGTGAAACGCAGGTGGAAGCATAAAACGAGACGACGAGCAGCATATTCGAAGAATCCAGTTTTCAGCTCGTGAGTTGACTCATACATGTACACGAGTCGACTCATCAGGTTGATTCGACTCATGACTGTCATGAGTCGACTCACGAAACCCAGTCGTTTTGTTAAAAGTTTCTGTTCGGTCGACTCATCAGTTTATGAGTCGACCCATGTGTCATGAGTCGACTCATTGACGGTTTCTTGATTTGGTTGGGTTTCTGTTCACACGAATTCCTGTTGGTTTTAAGCTTGGTTATTTACCAGATTGCCATCTACATTTGTACACCTATATAAAGGATTGTTTTAGGGTTTCTAAGCAATCAGAGAAAATCAGATAGATTCAAAGAGAGATTCTAATCATTGTATTAGGGTTTAGAGAGGATTGAGAGGTTACTCTCGATTCTAGTGAGATTGTGAGGGAGATATTTGTAATAATTGATTCTTCATAATCTAGAGAAGGTATTTTCCTTCACCATACTGAATTATTCTTGTGTTTTATTTTTCTTCTTCTCAACCCACCTTTTGGTAATTCCATGACCAAAGGGTGCTCGCACGGAGACTCGTATCACTATCAACATGGTTGACAGAGGAAAGTCTGTGATTGCTTCAAACGGCTCTAATCCTGACTTTTCTCCAGGAAGAAAAGTCAATTTAGGAATAGCCCAATGGATGTCTTGGCTCCAGCTAGAAGCCATCAAACATAGGGTTGACCCAAGGATGCACGAAAGACTATCTTCAGAGGACGAACTTTCAGATACTTGCTCCACAATCGCCTCCAACGACACAATGTCTAGCGTGGGACAAGCTAGGGAAGTGTTTATGATCAACACCGAGCAAATGGCCAAAATTCTTGAGGATGATCTAGCCAAGCAAAAAGAAGCATTCAAAATTAAAATGGAAATGGCTATGCAGCAGATGAGAGAAATGCATGACCAACAGATTCGGGCTCTATCTAATCAGATTGTCGAATCTAGTCGGCACAACAATGCATACCGGGAAGGTGGCGATTCAGACATGGACGAACACCTCGATGCAGATAACCCTCCTATTGACCAAAATACTGAAGGTGGCCCTACTAAAGACAACAATACTGGGGGTGGTCCCACCGAAGATGATAATGTCGGGGGTGGCCGCATTGTTCCTCTTAGAAATCGTCCAAATCATGATACAAACGAGGACGAGAAGATGAAAGACCTTGAAAGCAAAATCAATGCTCTGATGTCTGCTCGAGAGGTGAAAAAGACCGGTATTCAGTATCCTTACCCAAGAGAGTGGGATTCGATCCCGTACCCAGCAAAGTTTAACCTGATCAACTTCACGTCGTTCGACTAGAAAGGCTCGACCACATAGCATCTGGTCTACTTCAAGTCCCACTTGGACATGATTTCTAGCAATGAAGCCTTGATGGTTCGATCATTCGTGGGTACCCTTCGTGAGGCTGTCTTCGATTGGTACCGCCGTCTTAAGCCTGATAGCGTCAACAGCTGGGATGTCATGGAAAGCTTATTCCTCGACAATTTCTTTGATGATGACACCGAGATATCAATTAGAACGCTCTTTGAGAAGAAACAGGAAGACGAAGAGACGGTCGATGACTTCATCAAGCGCTTCCGAAATAAGGGGATGAATTTTTGAGATCCAATCACAGGACTTCATCCTACAAACCTATCATAACAACCTATCCATTGATGTTTTGGAAGTTATGGGAGTATGATGCGGGTGTATCTTCTCTTCGGAACTTAGCGATCCTCATAGGATCTTGAGGATAGATGATTCTCATGATAGCATGAGAATAGAGGTGTAAAATAACACAGTGGAACGCAGGTTGAAGCGTGGAACGAGACGGCGAATCGAAGAATCGAAGCATCCAGTTTTTAGCCTGTGAGTCGACTCATACATGTACATGAGTCGACTCATCAGGTTGAGTCGACTCCTGCCTGTCATGAGTCGACTCACGAAACCCAGCTGTTTTGTCAAAAGTTTCTGACCAGTGACTCATTATTTCATGAGTTGACCCATGTGTCATGAGTCGACTCATATATGCACATGAGTCGACTCATCAGCAGTTTCCTGGTTCGTTTGGGTTTCTGTTTGCACGAATTCCTGTTGGGTTTAGGCTTGGTTATTTACCACTTTTTCATCCATATTGTTACACCTATATAAGGAATTGTTTTAGGGTTTCTAAGGAATCAGATGTAATCAGAAAGGAGATTCTAATCAAGAGAGATTAGGGTTTAGAGAGAATTAAGAGTTTGTTCTCGATTCTAGTGAGATTGTGAGAGAGAGATTGTAATCTTTTCATACTCATAATCTAGAGAGGGTATTTTCCTTCGTCACATACTGAATTATTCTTGTGTTTCTGCCATCCTCTTCTCAATCCACCTTTGATAATTCCACGATCAAAGGTGCTCGCACGACGACACGTATCAAGTTGGTATCAGAGCGATCAGATCCTGTGAAGGGGGCATCCTGTGTATGGTTCTGACTCGATTGCAATACAAGAAGCTAGGTGAGATCCTTATTTCATTGGAAGGAGTTCAGAAATTAAGGAAGAAGAAGATGACTGAAGGAGATAGTTCAGCGAGGTTAGATACATTGGAGAAATAGATGGAGACAATGAGTTTGACTCTCACACAGCTCATCAATATCTTCTAAGAAAAGGACAAAAAGGAGGAATCTTCTTCGAAAGGCAAGAAGAAACTTATGGAGTTCGATGGAAAAGGCGAGGAATCTGATTCTGATAGGGAAGCCGAGATTGTCAAAACTGTTCCGCATCAAGGGGGTATGGGTTCTTACTAGAATTTAAAGATAGACTTCAAGGTAGAGATTTCTGTTTATGATGGGAGTGTCAACGTCGAGAGCTTGATGATTGGATCGAGCGGATGAAGACATATTTTACCCTCTACGGATATTCATCCAAGGAGAAGCTTGTTCGCGACTTTAAAACTTTTGGGGCATGCATTAACATGGTGGAAATCCAATTGCAAGCAGGAACGGAAGATGGTGTCTTGAAAAAAGTTTAAGAAGCTACCGAGAAAGCAGTTCTATTCAGTGGGGTTCCTTGAGGAGCGTTGGTACAAGTGGTACGACTTGCGCTAAAGATTCAATCAGACCGTTCAAGAGTACACGACGAAGTTCCAGCAGCAGGCGATGGTTCTAAACGTCGCGACGGACGAATACTCCATCTTCATGAAGTACATGGCGGGTCTGAACGAATACATCCGGAAGGAGATAAAGCTATTCACGCTCGAGTCTATTGCAGAGGCAAGCGTGAAAGCTATTACCATCGAGGGCAAGCAAAAGAAGAGCAACGGGGCAAAATGAGATGCAAAACAGATAGGAGGTGAGCCTAGTGGTTCCAAACATAAGGAGGAGAAGAAGGGTGATCCAGGGAGAGCAGAACTGATTTGTAGTCACTGTGAGAAGACAGGACATATCGCTGATCGATGCTAGGAGAAATATCCTCATCTGAAGCCAAAGGGGTTGAAGAAGAAAGAGGAGAAAAAGACATACGTGATAGCACAGGGTCCGAAGAAAGTTCCTGGGATGACAGAGCCTAACAGTAGTCTCAATCTTATGGTAGAAAAACAGGCCACGAAAGAGGACGTAGACCCCCGAGAGCAGCTCTTTGTGCTGAAGTAATAATCACATTTTATTACAATTTTATACCCTCATTATCTATTTTATATGAATAAATATACCACTAATAATTGCTTTTATCTTTAATTGCAGGTTAATGAAGTTACAAGTGAAGACCGGTTTGGTTGATGCCATTGTTGATCCAGGCAGCGAGAAGAATTTGATATATGAGGCCTTGGTTCAGAAGCTGGGTCTGAAGACAGTCAAGCATCCGAAACCATATCCATTAGGGTGGATTCAGAAAGAGACAGGACTAAGTGTAGTTGATTAATGCACTGTCAGATTTACGCTCCACGAGTAGTATTGACGAGGTCACGTGCGACGTCGTTCCATTAGATGTTTGTCAGGTTATACTGGGCAATCCGTACTTGTGGGATAGATACGCGATCTACGAAAGACGAGCTCAGAAGTACACATTCATCAAGGATAGTGAAAAGTTCATATTTCATTCGTCGTCTCTTCTGAGGGAGGAAAACTTGGTGATGGTGACGCGACCGAAGAGGCTAGTGAATGCAAGCAAGAAGTTCGTCTCGCTGTGCATTAGACTTCGTGACGAGCCATCAAAAAGGAGTTGCATGTCTGAGTGGAAGACGACTACGATGAGGCGAGGAACGAAGGAGTCGTTTCCAGTTGTACGTTGATATCAGGTTCCTAGCAAAGCCAGGTGGTACAGAAAGGATGGAGGAGCTCGCAAGTTTCCTCAGCTGAAGTTCTAACTTGAATGGGACTTCAAGTTCCTAAAGGGGGAGACCCATGATACGGGTGTATCTTCTCTTCAGAACTTAGCGATCCTCATGGGAGCTTGATGATAGATGATTCTCATTATAGTATAAGAATAGAGGTGTAAAACAACACAGTGGAACGCAGGTTGAAGCGTGAAACAAGATGGCGAATCGAAGAATCGAAACATCCAGTTTTTAGCCCGTGAGTCGAATCATACATGTACATGAGTCGACTCATCAGGTTGAGTCGACTCCTGTCTGTCATGAGTCGACTCACGAAACCCAACCGTTTTGTCAAAAGTTTCTGACCAGTCGACTCATCATTTCATGAGTTGACCCATGTGTCATGAGTCGACTCATATATGCACATGAGTCGACTCATCGACAGTTTCCTGGTTCGTTTGGGTTTCTGTTTACACGAATTCCTGTACGGTTTAGGCTTGGTTATTTACCACTTTACCATCCACGTTGTTACACCTATATAAGGAATTGTTTCAGGGTTTCTAAGGAATTAGATGTAATCAGAAAGAAGATTCTAATCAAGAGAGATTAGGGTTTAGAGAGAATTAAGAGTTTGTTCTCGATTCTAGTGAGATTGTGAGAGAGGGATTGTAATCTTTTCATACTCATAATCTAGAGAGGGTATTTTCCTTCGCCATATACTGAATTATTCTTGTATTTCTGTCATCCTCTTCTCAACTCACCTTTGATAATTCTGTGATCAAAGGTGCTCGCACGACGACACGTATCAGAGTCACCGTCCAACACCTGGAAAGAGTTGAAGGTGTGTAGAGAGCAGGCCGAACGCTTACTCAAAAGGAAGAAAACCAAAAGAAGCCAACCGACGGCTAACCCTCCGAACTCAAGCTTTATCTCCCGTGGTAAGGGGAAGGCACCCGTAGCAGTTGTTGACGTTAATCAGATGTCGCAACAACAACCCCGAAGACAGCAAAAGACTTCGGATCCGAGACTCCAAAAAGAGTACTCATGCAAGGACGAAGACGTTCCAGCTATTTTCGAATCCCTCCTTGAGAACAACAAGATCAAGCTACCACTTATCTTAAATCAAGAGGAAGTTGATAATACTTCGGATCCAAAGTACTGTGTGTATTACAGGAGGATCATTCATCCCACCAAAGCTTATTTTGCTCTCAAGAATAGCATCCAAACCTTAGTTGAAGCTGGCGTCATAACGCTAAATTAAGCCGAATGAAGACTCCGACAAGTATAAGAGTATAAACTGCTCCTTCCGACACTCTGAAGAGTATACGAGTATAAACTGCTTCTCACTCCTCCAACAGGTGCATGAGGATAAACTGCTTCCTGCATACTCCAATAGGTATATGAGTCTAAACTATTTCCTTTCTTTCATGGGAAGTTCCTGGAGAGTACCATGCATGGTATTCTTAAGGATAACCCGGTCATCCAACTAAGTACAATATTAGGCCTGGTTTCGCAAAGGAAGCTGGGGGTAAATGATTCATGTAACGGGAAGTTCTCGGAAGAATGCTATATGGTGTATTCTTAGGGATAACCCGGTCATTACAAAGAAGTGATAAATGAGAAACTCCCACTCGGACTCTGAATGTTCAAGGGTGAAACACATCTCATTGTTGGGATCAATTTCACTAACTTCCAAGCACTCTTTTGCTGAGATGAGATTTGATCACTTTATAGGATCAATCTTCCCTCACAAAAAACTCCCACTGGTGTCTGACGATTTACAATCTTCCACCACAAAGCCCCTCACTGGTCAAATTAATTGACAGTAGGACCACTAAAATTCTTTCTGGTCTATTCCACTCAAACTTCCGATGTGTCTATGCACATTCTCATTGTTAGAGTCCGGACATAGTACTTAAAATTTTAATATCCTGATCGTTGACGATTGTCAAACCCCTCTGTGTTAAGTATTTGTCACTTAACACCAGAAACCCCCTTTGAGTGATTTGTAAGAATCAACACTCCTACTGTAATTTATACTCTCACTCTCACTGTCCACTCGGTCAAACCTTCCTACAGTTAGGACCACGACCAAAGTCCCCTCTTGATTCTTTTCATGAACGAGAGGTCCACTTTCAAATTGAGTGATCAAACCTATAAAAGTTAGGATTGTCTCAAACCCCCACTCGGTCAAACCTGTAAACAATTAGGACCAAAATCAGAATTCTCTTTCGATAAACGAAAGGCTTTCACTCTTTTCCCTTCGGCCAAACCTATAAAAGTTAGGACTGAAGTCGGAATTTCATTTTCAGATCATGTAACTAATCCTATAAAAGTTAGGGTTATCTGAATTTATTCGATTCTCGGAGTGGAGATCTCACTCTTAGTTTCATCTACCAGGATTCTCGGAGTGGAGATCCCACTTTGAGTTTCCTTTGCAACTGAAAATAGAATATAAAATTCTTCCTTTGTAGTAGCGGGTTCGTCTTTGCCTCAAGAGAAGATATCATCCTTCAACTCCAAAATCCGTGTTTCACACGCACGGGGAATTTTATCCCAAATTCTAAGTAGGGATAAGTCAACGCCTAACACGCATTACCGGTTTAGTCTTTCACCGATTGAAAAAGACACCAGAATCTAAGTCTGGAGAATTTTATCCCGAAGTCTAAGAAGTGATATGTCAGCGCCTAACATGCGTTGCCGGTTAGTCTTTGACCGTAAAAAGGATGAAAACCTACATATTCGACATTGTGGTAGGTTGTTATTCATAACGCTAAAATCCCTGCTTCACACGCACGAGGAATTTTATCCCGAATCCTAAGTAGGGATAAGTCAACGCCTAATACGCGTTACCGGTTTAGTCTTTCACCAAGTGAAAAAGACACCAGAATCCAAGTCTGGGGAATTTTATCCCGAAGCCTAATAAGGGATAGGTCAGCGCCTAACACGCGTTGCCGGTTAGTCTTTGACCGTAAAAAGAACGAAAGCCCACATATTCGACATTATGGCAGGTTGTTATTCATAACGCCAAAATCCGTACTTTACGCGCACGGAGAATTTTATCCCGAATCCTAAGTATGCATAAGTCAACGCCTAACACACGTTACCGGTTTAGTCTTTCACCGACTGAAAAAGACACCAAAATTCAAGTTTGGGGAATTTTATCCCGAAGCCTAAGAAGGGATAGGTCAGCGCTTAACACGCATTGCCGGTTAGTCCTTGACCGTAAAAAGGACAAAAGCCCACATATTCGATATTATGGAAGACCATTATTAATAATGCCAAAATCCGTGCCTCACACGCATGGGGAATTTTATCACGAATCCTAAGTAGGGATAAGTCAGCGCCTAACACGTGTTGCCGATTTAGTCTTTTACCGAGTGAAGAAGACACCAAAATACAAGTCTGAAGAGTTTTATCTAGAATCCTAAGAAGGGATAAGTCAGCGCCTAACACGCATTGTCGGGTAGTCTATTCCCGTAAGAAAGACGAAGTCTACATATTCAATATCGTAGCACTAAAAAAGTTAACTCTTTTAGCACAATGTTACATGTGGAATAAACTTAAATAATATGCATGCTAGCCCGACTCAAATGGTAGTCGGTAAAGGCTCATCAAACCTGTTAATGGCTGAGGGTTTGCCAAAAATCCTATAAATACAAGAGTCATTGACGTACCAGCTTCATTAGTTAGTCTCATAACTTGAGCATCCAATAACCTCAGGATAAGATCCATACATGCAGATGAATCAGCTTTAATAGTTGGTCCTACAGCCACGACATTTGGGACCGCCATGCTCCAACACCTTAAGAGATTAAACTGTGTAGACTCCGGTAAGTGTACGAGTATAAACTGTGTTAACGCCGGTCAACGCGTTGCGACGGAAGTCAACGCCGATTGATGCGAAACCCTAAGGTCAACGTCGGTCAACGCGTAGCCCTAGGTCAACGACGATCGATACGAAATACTAAGGTCAATGCTGGTCAACGCGTAGCCCTAGGTCAACCAGTCAACGCATTGTGATGAAAGTCAACCGGTCAACATGTTGCAACGGAGATAATTAGTTCAAAGTTAACTCAATGACACGAGCCAAAACCAAATCACCAATTTCGATTCGAGACTTCGACGACGGCCAGACGATAAACGCAGCGCCGGAAGAACTTCAGCTATTCATCAAAATATTGAATAGACTGAAAATCAAAGAAGTCAAAGATCGAAGCTGACTATAGGTCCTTTCACATCGACTGAAGATTGGACCAATCACATCCAAAGTATTTCAGGTCCGTCTATAAAAGAAACGAGACTGAAACACTTTGGAGGGTGTATCTGTAGGCGTCAAAAATTATCTACGCGCTCTCGCACGCAGCTCAAAGCAGAGAGAGTACGATGAACGTCACTATCCGAGTCACAGAAGCTTAATTGACGTTGATGAGCGCATAAAGTAAGTCACCGAATCGTGTGAAGCAACGGAACTGCAGAATAACGAAGATACGAACTGATCGGGAGTTATGCTTCAGTTATGAAAGACGAAGCTCCCCTCGTGTCTCATCTACTCCACATGTGATTCAACCATGGGAGCTTGTAGATCTCCTCATCAGCTTTCCGTCGTATTTTGAATCGCGCAATTCCGAGTTCGGACGACGAAGATACGATGAAAACAGACAGGACGCGTAAAACAATGCCCCGACCTTAGCGGAGACACCGCAAGTGTCTCGGCCTTGGCCGAGACACCCAAGATGTCTCGGCCATGGCCGAGACACTGCGGGTGTCCGCAGGCCCCAATAAGCTGTTTTTGCGGTTTTCGAAGCTGTTTTCGCCCGTTAACCACCTGGATTTATTTCAACTGATCTAAATATCATCTAAGAACGTGATAAAATGGTTACGACTGAGGATAAGAGTGAATCGATCGTTTTTATCCGAAAACGGAGGTCCCAAAGCCTATAAATAAGCCCTAGGGCCTTCATTTGCACAGATCTAAAATTCTCGAGCTTTGGCGAAGCCCTGCTGAATTGGAGAGTCAAGAGCCACGAATTTCAGAGAGGATGAGGAGATCTCAACGAATTCTTCGGCATAAAGAAGGAGAGTTTGACAGATCTACAACCCGGTTCCTTTCCTTGAGATCGTACCTAGCTGCGATCTCGAGAAGAGTGGTTATCTCGCTGTTGCCGAGATAATTGCTTTAGTTTCTTGATTCCTTCGCGAATCAACGAAACTACGGATTGATCTGATCGCTCGGTGGTCTACGGATTAACCCCGGCATAGGCAAAGATCCCACGCAAGCAGCGGGTGATAAACGTCCGTTGCGTTTGTTTTGACGAGAGTAGTAATTTTTCGTTTTTATTGTGTAAGAGTCTTATAATTAAAAAGACTATCCTTTTGTTTTCATTGTAACGACTGAAGTTGAATACATCAACGAAGAAACCAATTTTAGACCAAAACAAGTACCGATCTCAGTGTTTTCAACATCGGATTCGGGTCAATCTCAGCTTGCAACAGCATCAGGTAACCAAATTTTATTTGAAAGTACAGGGTTCAGTGTTCACTGAATGGTAAAAGAAAGCAAGCAGCTAGCTCACATCATCATCTATCATAAACATTCGCTTCGCTTTCTCTCAATTCCCCCAGCCAATTGAAAAACTCTTGCCCATTGGAGAGCATCAAGGGATGCACCTGTCACCTTCACTCAGCTAGTTTTTGTTGCTAACCCCTTTATAGCTCTTACGCACTTAGCCCTGCAGTTATTTGTCATTAAACAAAGAGTAGGGGTAGTAGTAAACAGCAAGCCTAGTTTAACTAACCACTTCATTAGCAGTCAGTTCAATGAATTTTCTTCACCCCTCAACTTGTTGTGTGGGTGCAAGTTGGTCTATAAAATGTCCCATCCTGTGAACCAAATGGGAGCTCATCTAATCCCGCCTGAAATTTTGACCGAGGAAAATTTTCTGAGAACCATTTATAATTTTGGCCAGTAAAGCTCAAGGGTGATGTCATCCTTATCAGAAGTTTGTGGCTCAGGGGTGCTTCCACCCTAAACAAGCCATCCAACTTTTAATCCGACTTTAAAATTTTTACATTTTTTTTCCCCCTCTCTTTTTCAAAAGCACTCAGGTTTATAAAAAAAAAAAATCTAATGTTGTTAAAATCATAAGATAATAACGGTCAATCATCGTTGAAGTCCCCGATATTTTATATAAGTCGAGGAACTTTCTGATGGTATAGGAGCAATCCAAATCACATTTGACCTGCGTTTAATAAGTCTTTTTTTTTTCTCTCTCTCGAAACGGCTCGTTTGTTTACTTATCCATTATCATCACCCTCAACTCCCAACTTAAAAATTTGCAGTTTTTTGATGCAAGTGACTTTAGGAAACTGTACACATTAGCCTGCTCTCAATCACCAGATCAAACGAACTAAATTGCGTGTGAAGGAAGTGATTGATCACGAAAGCAACAGTAATCATCACCAAATTGAGTCCAACCTGTTACATACCAAGAAACAAATAGTGCGGTACAACCCACTAATTTAATATGGCTCCCTGGACTTTTTCATCTACTGCCCACAATCAGAGCATTGAACGAAGCTCCCCTGTACATCATATGCAGGTCCTTTTCCCGTGTTCCTGTGTGGAGAGGAGTAGATTAAGGTTAAGGTGGGGGGATGGGGAAAAAAAATTTTTAATTAGCAAGTGGTGATGAAAGTGAGGAGGACCAGAGCCCCCACCGGGCCCCACGACACTAAATTGGATGACAGAAAGCTGCGCGGGACCCACACATTCTTCGTGGAGCAAACTACAAATATCCCCACCCTCAGCCCCCATTTTCAGTGGCAAACCCAAAATCCTCTTATTAACTTCTTCTACGAAAACAGAGTACCCTGTTTCTTACTCCATCAGAAGCAGAGCAGAAAACAAGGGCATCGTCCTTCTTCTACTTCAATGGGCAGGCCTCAGCAGCGATACCGCGGAGTCCGTCAGCGTCACTGGGGGTCGTGGGTCTCGGAGATCCGACATCCGTTGTTGTAAGCCCCCTCTTAACAAGTTTTTCTGACGTGTCGTGAATTTTAATGCACATGTCACTATTCTCTATCACAACTCTATTAGTACATTCTATCAGTACAGCTTGGGTGTACCGATGGTGAATATACTATGTTACGTATGTGATTGTTCTGATAGTGACAATACTGATATGACAGATGTCATTCTCTCCTTTGTTCGTGCTGAGATGTGTTATGAAAAACGCGTATTTTATCCATTTCTAGAGCGTATTCCGACCTCCTTCTAAACCATTGCTCTGTTACCGTGTTCAGAAAGACAAGAATATGGCTCGGCACGTTCGAGACCGCCGAGAGCGCGGCCAGGGCCTACGACGAGGCCGCGAGGCTGATGTGCGGGCCGAGAGCGAGAACGAACTTCCAATACGGCCCCAATTCATCTCCGACCTCAAAATTCCTATCGGCAGCCCTCACGGCCAAGCTTCACAGGTGCAATATGATCTCTCTCCAATCGAATCAGCCTATCGCCAAGAACAACAATGCACGTGCGAAGCCCGTATCGTCTTCGAACAGCAGTGGAGGAGGCGGCGGCAGCAGCAGCAGCAGCGATAGTACTCAGAGTCAGAAGCCATTAGAACAGAGAGAGGTGCAGTGGAGCTATCTGGAGGAGCATCACATTGAGCAGATGATTGAGGAGCTGCTGGATTCTGGATTGTCCATGGAGCTTTGCTCTACTTCTGTGTAGAGAGGGGAAGAATAATATTAGATATGTAGATTACTGAGTTAGTATAACTCGGATCAATTGAAAGGTTTTGATCAATCCCGAGTTAGTTAATGACTTTATGAGCGAGGTTATTAGATTAGGTATTGCTTAGAGAAATTAAATACAGTTATTATTACAATAATATATATCTATATATATGAACCTATTACTCTATTAGTTGCAGCATGAGAATCTCATTAAAGTATTTAAACGGGTCATTTTTAATTTTTATGTTGGTGGAACTGATTTTTTTCCCCCTTTTAATCTTTAGATTATATTATGGGATCAAAGTTAGTACCCCGGTTAAAGTAAGATTAAGAAATTGGGGAATGCAGTGCTTAGTTTTCCCTTTTAGCTTGCTAATTATTTAATGGCTTCGGCCGCCGGCAAACACAAAAATATAAGTCGGCTGGTGTTTTGTTTCTTTTTGCTTTCTGTCTTGCTATTTTTGTAAACCAAGGACAGTTGGGGGAGGTTGTCGCTAGAGATGCATTCACTAGTGTGAAACCACAAATTATGTTCTTAGCTCTCATTTTAAATAGGATATATTTGGGGGGATTTGGATTCTCTCTACTGCTAAAAAAAATTAGTGAAGTGACCGCTGCATTAATGACAATCGTAGATTTATATAGTGAGACGTTATAATTTACTTTGTATTTAACACTCATCAAACCCCCGTGAATTGCACAATTTTCGTAATTTAAACTTACAGGTAAGTCTCAAATGTTCACTAAACAAATCAACGGTTATGATATTGCAGTGGTCTCTCCACTACTTTGTACCATGTTTTTAGTATTAATACGTATTCTATATTTGGGGGGATTTGGATCCTCTCTACTACTAAAAAATTAGTGAAGAGACCACTACATTAATGACAACCATAGATTTATATAGTGAGACGTAATAATTTACTTCATATCTAACCCTCATCAAACCCCCTTGAATTGCACTATTTTCATAATTTAAACGTACAGGTTGTTTCCTTCGAAAGTCGCCTTCATGATTGATTTCATTATAACTTTAGTCGATTACAACGAATTCAAATAATCACTGTTTTAAAAAACCTCCGCCTAGTCCGCTTAGGCGTACGCCTAGACCTAGGCGGTACCTAGACCGTCTAACTAGCGCTTAGCGCCTAGGCGGTATTTAGGCTGCTCACCTAGATTTTACGAGCGTTTAGGGGAGCATTTTCTGCTTATGTAGATTGCACCCTGTAGGCCTTAATTGTGATTTTATGTGTCGTAGCCTACACGTCCTCCAAACTCCATTAACCTCCAAATATGAACATCTCCACTACCTCCTCCGACCTTCAGCAAAACCTCATCGACCACTACTTAAATGAAGAAAGAAAAAAAACGCTCAGAAACCGCTTAGGCGCCCGCCTAGACGACTAAACGCTGGGCGTCAAGTCCGACGCCTAGAAGCGCCTAGCGTTTAATGTAACATTGCAAATAATAATAAAAAATACAACTCTCTCGAAAATAAACATAAGATTCGTTTATCGACTCTTGCTTGCGTGGGTTCTTGGCCGGTGACGGGGACGTCAATATCCGTGGACCACCTGACGATTAGATCAGATCCGAAGGTTCGTCGATCCGCGAAGGAATCAAGAAGCCGAAGCAATTATCTCGGCAACGGCGAGATAATTACTCTTCTTAAGATTACCGCAACGGGGTAATCTCAAGGGAAGAACACGAGAACTGCAGATCTAACAAACTCTTCTTTCCTGCGCCAAAGAACTCGATCGATCTCCTCCTCTCTTCTGAAATTCGTGCTCCTTCAGTCTTCAGTTCAGCAGGGCTTCGCCAACGCTCGAGAATTCCAGATCTCCAAAAATGAAGGCCCTAAGATTGTATTTATAGGCTTCGGGACCTCTGCTTTTAGATAAGAACGGTCGATTCCCTCTTATCCTCAGTTGTAACCACTTAACCACGTTCATGGATGATATTTTATCGGTTGGAGCAAATCCAGGCGCTTAACGATCGAAAAACCACCAAAACAGCCAAAATCAGCTTTTTTCGGGTTGCAGACGCTCGCGGGTGTCTCGGCTTGGCTCAGGGCTTGGTCTCGCGTGCTTCGTCCGTTTTCGTCGTATTTTCATCATCCGAACTCGGAAACACGCGATCCAGAATGCATCGGAAAGCCGACGAGGAGATCTACAAGCTCTCACAATTGAATCATGTGTGGAGTAAATGGAACACGAGAAGCGCTTCGTCGTTTGTAAGCAACGTGCAGCTCCTGATTCATTCGTGTTTCGATTATTCCAAAATTTCGTTGCTTCGCATGGTCCGTCGACTCACTTCATGCGTTCGTCGTCGTCAAATGAGCTTCTGTGACTCGAATAGCGATGTTCATTGTCTCCTCTCTGTCTCGAGCCGCATGCAGGGACCTATAGGTAATTTTTTAGGCCTACAGATACCCCCTCCAAAGTATTTCAGTCTTGTTTTTTTATAAATAAGCCTGAAATGCTTTGGATATGATCGGTCCAACTTTCAGTCGGTGTAAAAGGACTTGTAGTTAGCTTTGATTCTTGACTCCTTCGATTTTCAATCTATTCAATATTTTGGCGAATAGCTGAAGTTCTCCAGGCGCTGCGTTTATTGTCTGGCCGTCGTTGAAATCTTGAATCAAAACTGGTGAATTGATTTTAGCTTGTATTGTCGAGTTGAAATCTTGAATCAAAACTGGTGAATTGATTTTGGCTTGTATTGTCGAGTTGACTTTGAACTGACCATCTCCATCACGATATATTGACTTGCGTCGACCTTCATCGCAACGTGTTGACTGACATTGACCTAGGGTTACGCGTTGACCAGCGTTAACTTAGGGTTTCGGATCACCCGACGTTGACTTTTCATTACAACACATTGACTGACGTTGACCTAAGGTTACGCGTTGACCGGCGTTTACCTAGGGTTTCGGATCGCTAGCATTGACTTTTCATCGTAACGCATTGACTGGCGTTGACCTAGGATTACGCGTTGACCAGCGTTAACCTAGGATTTCGGATCGCTCGGTGTTGACTTTTATCGCAATACGTTGACTGGCATTGACCTAGGGTTACTCGTTGACGGCGTTGACCTAGGGTTTTGAATTCCCCGACGTTGACTTTTATCGCAACACGTTAACTGGCGTTGACCTAGGGTTACGCGTTGACCGACGTTAATCTAGGGTTTCGGATTGTCTGGCGTTGACTTTTCATCGCAATGCGTTGACTGGCGTTGATCTAGGGTTACGCGTTGACCGGCGTTGACCTAGGGTTTCGGATCGCTAGTCGTTAACGCAGTTTATACTCGTACGTTTGCTGGAGTATACACAGTTTAAGCTCTTAAGGTATTGGAGCATGGCGGTTCCAATAGTTAGGGCTGCAGGACCAACTGTTAAAGCTGATTCGTCTGCAGATATGGATCTTATCCTGAAGTTATTGGATGCTCGAGTCACAAGACTAACTAATGGGGCTGATGCGTCAATGACTCTCACATTCATAGGATTTTTAGCAAACCCTCAGCCATCAACGGGTTTGATGGTCCTTTACCGACTACTGTTTGAGTCGGGCTAGCATGCGAATTATTTAAGTCCGTTCCGCATGTGATGTTGTGCTAAAAGAGTTAACTCTTTTAGTGCTACGATATTGAATACGTAGACTTCATCTTTCTCACGGGAATAGACTACCCGGCGGCATGTATCAGATGCAGACTCAGGATTTTTAACAAATCCTCAACCATCAACGGATTTGACGTGCCGTTACCGATTACCGTTTGAATCGGGCTTGCATGCGGATTGTTTAAGTCTGTTTCGCATGTAACGTTATGCTAAAAGAGTTAACTCTTTTTATTGCTACGATATTGAATACATAGACTTCGTCTTTCTTACGGGAATAGACTACCCGGCAACGCGTGTTAGGCGTTGACTTATCCCTTCTTAAGATTCGGGATAAAAGTCCCCAGACTCAGATTCTGGTGTCTTTTTCACTCGGCGAAAGACTAAACCGGCAACGCGTATTAGGCGTTGACTTATCTCTATTTAGGAGTCAAGATAAAGTTCCCCGTGCGTGTAAGGCACGGATTATGGTGTTATTAATAATAACCTGTCACAATATCGAATATGTGGGCTTTTGTTCTTTTTTACGATCAAGGGCTAACTAACAACGCGTGTTAGGCGCTGACTTATTCCTACTTAGGTTTCGGGATAAAATTCCCCAGATTTGGATTATGGTGTCTTCTTCAATCGGTGAAAGACTAAACCGACAACGCGTGTTAGGCGTTGACTTATCCCTACTTAGGATTCGGGATAAAATTCTCCATGCGTATGAAGCACAGATTTTGGCGTTATAAATAATAACCTGCCACAATGTCGAATATGTGGGCTTTCGTCCTTTTTACGTCAAAAGACTAACTGACAATGCGTGTTAGACGCTGACTTATCCCTTCTTAGGCTTCGGAATAAAATTCCCCATACTTGGATTCTAGTGTCTTCTTCAATCGGTGAAAGACTAAACTGGCAACGCGTGTTAGGCGTTGACTTATCCCTTCTCAGGATTTGGGATAAAATTCCACGTGCGTGTAAGGCACGAATTATGGTGTTATGAATAACAACCTTCCACAATGTTGAATATGTGGATTTTTGTTCTTTTTACGATCAAGAACTAACTGACAACACATGTTAAGCGCTGACTTATCCCTACTTAGGCTTCGAGATAAAAGACTCCAGAATCGGATTCTGGTGTCTTTTTCAATCGGTGAAAGGCTAAACCGGTAACGCATGTTAGGCGTTAACTTATCCCTACTTAGGATTCAGGATAAAATTCTCCATGCGTATGAAGCACGGATTTTGGCATTTTGAATAACAACATACCACAATATCGAATATGTGGACTTTTGTCCTTTTTACGGCAAAAGACTAACCGGCAACGCGTGTTAGGTGCTGACTTATTCCTACTTAGGCTTCGGGATAAAAGTCCCTAGCATCGGATTCTGGTGTCTTTTTTAATCGGTGAAAGACTAAACCGGCAACGCGTGTTAGGCATTGACTTATCCCTACTTATGATTCGGGATAAAATTCCCCGTACGTATAAGGCACGGATTTTGGTGTTTGAAAAGTAATGTCTTCTCTTAGGACAAAGACGAACCCGATGCTAGAGAGGAAGAATTTTATATTCTATCTCCAGTTGGAAAGAAAACTCAAAGTGAGATCTCCACTTTGAGAATCTGAAGAGTGAAACTAAGAGTGGGATCTCCACTCCGAAAATCGAAAGGATTCGGATAATCCTAACTATCGGAAGGTTTGATTACCGAACTAAAGATGAATTTCTCGTTTATCAAGAATGAATTATGATTTTGGCCCTAACTGTAGGAAGGTTTGACCAAGCGAGACTTTAAGGTAACCCTAACTGTAGGAAGGTTTAATTACTCGATTTGAAAGTGGACCTTTCGTTTATGGAAGGAATCGAGAGAAGATTTTGGTTTTGGCCCTAACTGTAGGAATGTTTGACCAAATGAACAGTGAGAGTGTGAGTACAAATTACAGTGGGAGTGTTAATTCATACAGATCACTCAAAGAGGGTTCCTGATGTTAAGTGACAAATACTTAACACAAAAGGGTTTGATAATCGTCAATGATCAGGAGATTAAAATTCTGAATACTATGCCCGGACTCTAACAATGAGAATGTTGAGTGCACAGACATAGCGGGAGTTTGTGTAGGAGTTTCTTATTCATCACCTTCTTATAGTGACCGTGTTATCCCTAAAAATGCACTATGTAGAATTCTTTCGGGAACTTCCCGTTACATGAATTACTCATCCCCAGCTTTTTTGCAAAACTGGGTCTAATATTAAACTCAGTTGGATCACCGGGTTATCCTTAAGAATATTATGTATAAAATTCTCCAGGAACTTCCCGTCGAAGATAGGAAATAATTTAGACTCATATACCTATTGGAGTACCGGGGAGCAGTTTAACCTCATATACCGGTTGGAGGATTGAGAAGTAGTTTATACTTGTATACTCTTCTGAGTGTTCATTCGACTTAATTGAGCGTTATGACGCCATCTTCAACCAAGGTTTGGATGCTATTTTTGAGAGCGAAGCAAGCCTTGGTAGGATGAAGGATCCTCCTGTAGTATGCGTAGTACTTCAGATCCGCAATATTATCAACTTCCTCCTGATCTGCGATAGGTGGTAGCTTGATCTTATTATTTTTAAGGAGGGACTCAAAAATGGCTGGAACGTCTTCGTCTTTGAAGGAGTATTCCTTTTGGAGTCTCGGACCCGAAGTTTTCTGTTGTCTTCGGGGTTGCTGTTGCGACGTCTGATTAACGTCAATGACTGCTACAAGTGTCTTCCCTTTACCACGGGAGACGAAGCTTGAGTTCGGAGAGTTAGCCGTTGGTTGGCTTCTCTCGGCTTTCTTCCTTCTGAGGAAGCGTTCGGCCTGTTCTCCGCGCGTCTTCAACTCTTTCTATGTGTTGGATGGTGCAACTCCCATAACTTACAATATCTCAATAGATAAGTTGTTATGACATGTTTGGAGGATGAAGTCCTCCTTGATCGGATCTCGACAGTTCATCGCCTTATTCCAGAAATGTTTGATGAAGTCGTCGACTGTCTCTTCGTCATCCTGTTTCTCCTTAAAGAGTGTCCTGATGGATATCTTGGCGTCGTCGTCAAAGAAATTGCCGAGCAATGAGCTCTCCATATCGTTCCAGTTATTGATACTTCTAGGTTTGAGACGGCGGTACCAATCGAAGGCAGGCCCGCGAATGGTGCCGACAAATGACCGAACCATCAAGGCTTCATTGTCGGAGATCATACCTAAGTGGGACTTGAAGTAGATCAGATGTTGAGTAGGAGAGCCCTTCCCGTCGAACGACGTGAAGTTGATCAAGTTGAACTCGGCAGGATATGAGATCGAATCCCACTCTCTTAGGTAAGGACACGGAATCCTGATCTTCTTCACCTCTCGAGCAGACATCAAAGCGTCGATTTTGCTCTCGAGATCCTTCATCTTTTCGTCCTTATCTATATCCTGTTTTGGACAACTTCTGAGAGGAATAATGCGGCCACCCCAGCATTGTCATCTTCAGTAGGACCACCCCCAGTATTATTACCTTCAGTGGGGCCATCCCTAGCATTTTGGTCAACAGGAGGGTTCTCAGTATTGATACGTTCATCCATATCTGAATCGCTACCTGCTTGGTTAGTAATGTCGCGACGGTTGGATTCACCGAGTTGATTGGACAGAGCCCGAATCTGTTGGTCATGCTCTTCTCTCGTTTGCTGCATAGCCATTTCTATTTTAATTTTGAATGCTTCTTTCTGCTTGGCTAGAGCATCCTTAACCATTTTGGCTACTTCCTCGGTGTTAATCATAAGTGCCTCTTAGGATTGTCCTGGGCTAGATGTTGTATTGTCAGAAGCGATTGCAGAGTTGACATCTAACGCTTCATCATTCGAGGATAATCCTCTCTGCATTCTCTGATAGTCCTTACATCTAGTAGTTCCCCTGCATAACCGAGTTATACATTAGGATACGTCCGAAAAATGATGGGGACTAAAACTTTGCGTTGACTTTCCTTTATCGACCATATTGATAGTGACCTCTGGGAATTCGTCATCTTGCGTAGCTGATCTTTTTCTACGGAAACACGATCTTTTTCTACGGAAACACCTTGGCTTAGACTTAACCTTTCCATTGGAGATTCTCTCGAATATCGAGACCCTCTGTGGAGTGGTCTTGGGGTAGCTACACGCACCTGATAAGCTTGACACACGAACAATGAGAGTCCATTTCCCGAATACTTTTCTTTCGAGATTTGTTTATACCCCCAACCCGATAGTACAACTCATCGGCATGATTACCAGAATAGCCTATCGTACGCTGGCACAACTTCCTAGGTATAACATTATCAACGTCAGACGAATACGTTTCCTTCTGGGGATATAACGCTTTGTTAGCATTTTCAAGAGTCGCACGTTTAGAGCCACGCTCTCGAGAGCACGGGACCTCAAAGGGCTCTTGGACTTCGACTCGCAGTCCGATACGGTCAGTTGCTAGAATTTTCTCCTTATGAGAAGGCTTCATATTGTCATGAGGGCGCGTGCGACCCCCAGCTCGTTGAGTTGCTCGGGGTTACTTCACTAGGTCCAAGCGTTCTTTAATAGGAGTTTTGCCTCGATCTTCATGTAGAGGACCCAAGCGAGCCTTCAATAGAATTTTGGATTCGGAGAGATCCACGCTGTCGTAAGGCTTCACCGGAGGTGCGGGAGCAATAGGAGCGGAATCTGGAGTTGACGAAGGCCAGAGAGCAGCCTTGGATCTGGAATCGAGTGGGAGACACGACTGGTGTCTCTTGGGTAGAGGCGCTATTTTGGCCTTCGGCACCCAAACCTGCTTAGATCTTGGTGGTTTCTTGACCATCTCTTCCCGCTTCAATTCTCGTGCCTTTCGCACAAGGATCTGGGCATGTGCAAGAAGTGTGTGGCGCTTTTGGATGCGCTCCTCGAGAGTAGAACGGATTCGTTTGACCTGAATCCATTTGTTAATTGGAGTTAGGAGGAGGATCCTGATGCTTGTTGTGGCGATAGCTTAGCCATTTGGTGCTTTCTGAACTCCAAATCCGCTTGGTAACGGAGTCCGTCCACTTGATCCAAAGCCTTGGCAAATTGGCGCGCGAGGCGTTAGCGTTGCCTTTGACGTGCTCTCCTTGATAGAGTTGGCGCGCCTTCAGCAGTTAACTCCTTAATCGTGGAGGAGTTCAGATCTACAGATCTGGTCTCATTGAATGCCGACGGATCGTTGTGAGGTGCGACTGCAGCAACGGTAGTGGGAAATTCGCCTTATTGAGTCTTCAGATCTGAAGATCAGCGGATCTTTCGGGCAGATGAGACCTTCCTGCACCTGCGAGGAGAGGCAGATCTGGAGGAGGAGGAGGAGGAGGAGACGTACTCCTCGAACTTATGTTGGTCGAACTCATATTCGACCTCTTCAGCCACGATGATCTTGATCGTCGGCTATGGCACGACAGCCTCGGTGACAAGACTGTTGACTCCCACTGTGGTCACCAGCTTATTTTCTTCGAAAGTCGCCTTCATGATTGATTTTATTATAACTTTAGTTGATTACAACAAATTCAAATAATAATAAAAAATACAACTCTCTCGAAAATAAACACAAGATTCGTTTATCGACTCTTGCTTGTGTGGGTTCTTGGCCGGTGACGGGGACGTCAATATCCGTGGACCACCTGACGATTAGATCATATTCGAAGCTTCGTCGATCCGCGAAGGAATAAAGAAGCTGAAGCAATTATCTTGGCAACGGCGAGATAATTACTCTTCTTAAGATTACCGCAACGGGGTAATCTCAAGGGAAGAACACGGGAACTGCAGATCTGACAAACTCTTCTTTCCTACACCGATGAACTCGATCGATATCTTCCTCTCTTCTGAAATTTATGCTCCTTCAGTCTTCAGTTCGGCAGGGCTTCGCCAACACTCGAGAATTCCAGATCTCCAAAATTGAAGGTCCTGGGGCTGTATTTATAGGCTTCGGGACCTCTGTTTTCGAATAAGAACGGTCAATTCTCTCTTATCCTCAGTTGTAACCACTTAACCATGTTCATGGATAATATTTTATCAGTTGGAGTAAATCCAGATGGTTAACGGTCGAAAAACTGCCAAAATCAGCTTTTTTCGGGTTGCAGACACTCGCGGGTGTCTCGGCGTGGCCGAGACACTTGAGAGTGTCTCGGTTTGGCTCAGAGCTTGGTCTCGAGCGCTTCGTCCGTTTTTGCCGTATTTTCATCATCCGGACTCGGAAACACGCGATCTAGAATGCGTCGGAAAGCCGACGAGGATGTAGGCTGTCTAAAAAATCACAATGGATAGCTGATCCCTGTCAAGCTTTGACAATGGAAGTCACAATCAGACGACTTTCTAATCACTGCATTCACCACTCCACAATCGCCACGAACACGACTTCATTTCTGAGATGATTGATCTTGATGGCTGCGACAACAGCATGACTAATATTATATTAGTAACTATTAGAGATGCTGATGAGCAGTGTAATGATTTTAGAAATAAAAGGTTGGACTTAGTTGGTGAGTTACTTGGTAGAGAGCTGTGGGCAAATATTCGTCTAAAAGACACTATGGATGTTGATTCCTGACTAGCTTTCATAATGAAAGCTACAATCAAATAGCTTTCGCGCCGACAATCGAAAGCTGCAAATAGAAGACTTTTCACACAGATCGAAAGGAGTTACAATTTGACGACGCTTCCGACAGCAGATGAAAATTCTATTTAATGGCCTTCACAATCGATGGTGAGAGTTACAATTGACGACTCTCATACCTTATAACAGGCAAAGATCAATAAGCAATGACCTTTGCAATATCATAATAGACGAGGTTACAAGTCAATAACCTCTCTTAAAAGCAGAGTTAATTCCTGCGTTTCTTAAATTCCAAACGCACATATCCTGTGCGTTCGCCAGCAGATACTTAACTCTGCAACGCAGAGTTAAAATCACCAAAACGCATACTTAATGTGCGTTCTTTAACAAACTCAACTGTGCGTCCCAAATTCTTGACGCAGAGTTGAATGCACAAGTGACCTGTGCGTTTCTAATTCTAGAACGCATGCGGCCTGTGCGTTTTCAACCTTTGTCAAAAGGTTTAACTCTGCGTCTCAACCCTCAGACGCAGAGTTAAGGTCCATAACGCCAGATTAAGCGTATGACTCGTTCAAACACGCAGGTGAACGGCTTTAAAACCGTTATCCCACGTTCTGAGGGATTTTCGCTTATTCAGGAGCAGATTGAGGGATTGGTTACGCCCTAATCTCTCTATAAATAACCGACTTACTCAACTGAGTAAGGGTGGTTGGTTGGTGGATGATTTTTGGTTGGTTGATCGGTTCCAGCAACAAAACCGTAGAAGGTTGAAAGAGCTGGCATCAAAAACCGCCTAAAGTCAACAAATCTCGGCAGTTCAACAACACGAAGAGGGAGATTTTTGGAGATCATCAAATCTCAGAAAATCCCTCCATTAGTGGAGAATCAACTTGGCTATTAACCGAATCTTCGGTTCTAACAACTCTGATACAGAGTTTCAACTCATTCTGAGTTCTGAAACTCATTTAAGAGTTTGTGATTAAGCTTGCGACGTAAGTTAATCATATCAAACCAGTTATTCGGTTTTCAACAACTCTCTTCAGAGTTCTCAACTCGTTCCGAGTTCTTTATACTCATCGAGAGTTCTAAACCGAATTCATCAAACAAGTCAATTGTTCCAGTGAGATAGTACGGTCGGATCGTCAACGGAGAGCAAGTTCGACGCGATCAATCGAAGGAAGCACTCCATCGCTACCAAGAAGAACCCAGAATTAAACAAAGGGGAGAATCAAATTCATTCTCCTCTCTTTTGTAATCGGAATCCAAATTGTAATTGATTTTGAGAGAATACAAGTCAAATTTTCTTTCATTGTCTTTTTACTGCAAATTTCCAACAAACAAAAGATGACGACTCTGCTGGGGACTAGCTTCTCTGATGAGGAAGTGGTGGCGCAATCCGACGTCCACCTCACCGGAACCACCGTCGAAACTCTCGTCGTAGAGTTCGACCAAGCCAAGTTCGAGGAGGTTCTCTCCTCTGGGTCGCTTAGCCCTAAAGCTAGGCGTGATACCCACAAGACCTCTAAGGAGGTCACCACTGCTGCTGAGATGCCAAAGAGAGCCCTCTCTTTTGGCCAAGACCTTAAACTCGCTCTGCGAGTTGAATATTCCTCCCCCGTATCATTACGGCGCATAATAGGTCAAAAGAGACCTATGTCGGAGGAAAGCCCAATCAACGCCGACGATGCTGCGGCCAAGGCGTTGAAACAAGCGAAGAAAAACGCCGCTCGACGGAGGAGAAGATCCATGCGGCGAGCATATCTGCGGAATAGCCGAACTTCGGCCCAACGCAAGAATTGCGTTTCTGAAAATTTGCCCGAACCCTGCGTTTCTCCTCTAGAACGCACACTTCGTGGCAACGAACCCGACTATGAGCCTCGGGTTATCCAGCTCAAACGCGACCCTCAATGGCGCGTTGTTCAACCCAGACGCACACCTCAGGAGTGCGTCCCAAAACGTGACCCCCAAAGGCACGTTCAACCATCCCAACGCACACCACAGCTGTGCGTTCAGTCAAAACAGGACCCCCAGGGGTCTGTTCAAACATCTAAACGCACACCTCAAGGGTGCGTTCAAACAAAACCTGACCCTCAGGGGTCTGGGTCATCAACCAAACGCACATCACAAGTGTGCGTTCAAACAAAGAACGACCCTCAGGGGTCTGTTTCAACATCAAAACGCACACCACAAGTGTGCGTTCAATCAGGACAAGATCCACAAGGATCTGTTCCATCAGTAAAACACAGGCCTCGACCTCGTGTTTATAAACCAAAGCGCGACCTTCATGCTTCGCTTCAAGAACATGACACGGTCCGTCAGGTTCAAAAAGGGCGGTATGGATTTAATGTTCATGTCCAACCCATTCAAAGGCAGGGGGTTCCATCTCCACCTTCACAAAACCGTTCCCAGGTCTCCGACTTGCGGGAACTACTATCAAGAGGAAGGCCAACACAGCAAGTGGCCCATTCTTGTCAGTGTGAACGGCTCATTTCCGCTGTCCTATCTGAATGCAGTTGTTGTTCACCTACGCCTAGGCAGTCAGTGTTCAACAGATTAACGAGTGTCGTTAGGCCTCCCAAACGACAACGACGACAGAAGAAGGCCTCTGAAATTGAATATCCTGAGGTCACCATCAACATGATTGGAAGAGGAAGAGCTTCACATTCTGATTCTGACGAGTCGCAAAGAAGTCATTCCCCAACTGTTAGGGAAATTTGCGACCAATTCGAAGGAGTATATCGGAATACTCGGACTCGGACAGGAGCTATTCGTCCGGTTGACTATCAAAAGTTAGCCAAAGGGATTACAACAAGTGATGAACATTCGGCAATAGCCGAATCTCAATCTTCAAGTTCTGTCGGAGTACGAGAAGTTTCTGCCTACATGGCAGCGAATCCCGAGGATATAGCCAAAAGGGTAGACGAACATCACGTCATACTCCAAGCGCAACAAGAGACCCTTCTTCAAATGAAGGATATGTTAGCCCAGCTTCTGGCAGAAAAAGGGCAAAAACCCGAATCTTCCCGGAGGACAACGTCAAAGGGAAAGCAAAAAGCTCACGAACATTCAGATCGTGAGACTCACAATCTGGAATCCTCTTCTGAAGGTGAGAAAGAGGTGGAAAGAGAACTCCATCCTCAGTCCACTAAAATGGATGAATTGGAAGCTCGCCTCAATGCAATCGCCAACAGAAGTGAGCTCCGCGAAGAAGGAGTAGTGAGGCCTTATCCTGCTGAGTGGGATATAGCTCCCTACCCACCAAAATTCAAAGCTCCAACATTACAGCCTTTCGATGGCACGGGATCACCAAATCAGCATATCTACTACTTCAAGTCTCAAACCGGAGATGTAGTAGCAAATGATGCTATCCTGACTCGCTTGTTCATCGGCACTCTTAAAGGGGTAGCCTTTGAATGGTTTATGAAGCTGCCTGCTGGGTCTATTCAGAGATGGGTAGATTTGGAAAGGCTTTTCCTAGCCAGGTTCTTTGAGGATGACACCGAGGTCTCGGTCCCGACTCTTCTCGCCACTAAACAGAGGAAAGGAGAGTCTATCAAGGCTTATGTAGAGAGGTTCCGCAGCATGGCATTACGATGCCCCTCAGGTATGACTCAATCAACCTTGGTTGAAACTTGCAGGCACAACCTGCAGACCCAACTCCTTGCTCAAATGGGGGTAGCAGAATGTCGCTCCTGGAGACAACTGGTATCGCAAGGAGAACAAGCCGAAGAGATTGTAGCTCGGGTGAAAGCCGAAGAAGCTGCACAGCCCAAACCGCAACAACAACAACAACAGCAGCGTAATCAGAACAATGCTCAACGGTCTAAAGGAAAAGAGACCTTAGCAGCTGATTACACACGAGTGCCGCCTCCCACGAATCAGGGCAAAACGCCTAATAAGCAAAAAGCGCCCAAACAATATTCCTTCAAGGAGGAGCATGTGGACACATTGTTCCAGCTGTTGCGGAAGAACAATAAACTACAGCTTCCTGAAGTCCGGAAACCAGATGAAGCGGGAAAGGTCGATGACCCTAATTACTGCCGCTATCACAGATTCCTGGGCCATCCTACCAGGAGGTGTTACATCTTTAAAGATATTCTCCAAAACTTGGTGGACGCTAAAGTGCTCACTCTGAAGCCTGAGCAGAAGACGGTGTCTACCAACATGATAGCAGTGCAGTTCGGTGACTTCCCGCCAGTATCAACCGCAGATGGCGTGGTCCCCATCCACAAGGGTGAAATGCACCTGAAGAATACTGACTTACACAGTCAGAAAGATAAAGGATTGATACCCCTCACCACTCCAAAAGGGGAGATCATGTGGGTTCACCCTGATCTGGTGGAAGATCAACAGTGGACGGATATCTCGTCCAAGAAGAAAAGAGGAAAGGCTAAGGCATCCAACATGATTAGCCCCTCTGTTAATGAGAACGATGATTTGCTCAAACCGCTTACCGACTCAGAAGATGAGAGGATTGTTCTAGCGGCATATCCAGAAGGCAACCCTGGCACTCGGTCAGGGAAGGCTTACTTGAGAGACTACAACCAGAACCCTCAAGAAACTGAAGAACAGCCCCAAGACGCTGGGGGTTCTGTGCCAAAGAAGCCTGCCGATAAAGGGAAGCAAAAGGAGCTCCGATTCAACAGAAATCTCCATCAGGAATCCGGCGAATCGAGCGTTCCTTTTCAATTTAATGTCATGGCGCAGCTGGCCAACATACCGGCCAGAATTACATTATATGAGCTCCTTAAGTTGTCAAAAACTACCAAAGAAGCTCTAATTGAAGCTTTGAAGAATACGGAGAGTTTCATCACACAAGTTGCTCCAATTCCCGAAGTTTCTGAAGATCAAACTTGTCGGCAATGTCTGCAAGCTGCAAGAAGCCTACCTTGTATATCGTTCACTCAAGAAGATATGCAGGTTAAACACAAACATGACAGACCTTTGTATTACATAGGGTATATCGGATCGTCCGAAATCAGTCGTGTCCAGGTTGACCCGGGCTCCGCACTCAGCATCATGCCCTATAGGGTCATGCAAGTCTTAGGGATCCCTATGCACAGGCTACATACTACTCAGACCACCATCTTCGGGTTCAATGCAAACAGCACTCGACCCTTAGGGAAGATAAAGCTCAGATGCCAGATTGGAGATCTCAAGTCCGAAGTAACATGTTACATCATAGATGCGGACACTTCCTACAATCTATTATTAGGAAGGCCCTGGATACATGCAAACCGCATTGTCCCGTCTACCCTGCATCAGGTCATGAAATATGCCAATGATGAGGGAGAAGTCCGAACTCTAATTGCAGAAAAGTATCCCTTCCGAGGAGTGGAAAACTTTCACACAGACTCGGTTTTCTACCTGGAATCTCAGGAAAAAGAAGATGCAGACAGTGGCAATGAAGCTGACATTGAACCAGATCCTGGAGAAGATTGTCCGTGGGAATTGAACTTAGATATAATGGGTCAAGATGAGGGTAATAATAATGTACCGAGCGAGGGAGAGTGGTGCATTAATGAAGATTTTCTTTTAGCGTACTTGCCTGATGTGTCCTCTAGTAATGAACCAGTAGAGAATAATTCTAATGCAGGTACTGACCCATGGCACACACTGTGCACGAAAGCATCACTTGCTTTGCCTCTCAAGTCATCCTTTGCCTCGGATGAAGAAGCAGAAGATGTACAGAAGGCTTTCTTCAAAGTCCCGTCCAAAAGGAAAGGGCAGAAACCAATCTGCTTTGGTAAAGTCAAACCCGAACAACTCAAACGAGGAAGTTCAGAGGAAGACGACGGAAGTCCCCAATTCCATTACCATGAACCCAATTCCATACACTTAATGAAACGAATGGGGTATAACTTTAATGAGAAACAGGGTCTGAATTTCGGAAAAGGTAGACGAACCCCGATCCGAATGTCTCTAACTCCTATAGGAAAGCCTCCAGATTATTATCAAAAAACTGGAAGGGGCTTAGGTTATGTCACAACTCCCCCTGCCTCAGAAAATAACATCAGTAATTATCTGCGTCAAGATCATTCATCTGGAACATCTTCCTGGGAATCCGATGTTAGTGTTGGACCTTTCTTTAAAGGTCTGACTGTAAACATGGCTTCAACCAGTCACCCTGATGAAGATGCAGGGGGTGATGAAGAGTTAATCGAATCAACCGATGATCCTTGGATCAAGCGTCTTAACATCTTGTGGGATATGCGCTTCGAACAACGCGAACCACCCACTGAAGATAAGGTGATCCAGGTCAATATGGGAGACGAGTCTGACCCCAAACCAATCTTTATAGCTGAAGACCTGTCATCATCCGAAAAAGAAGACCTTATATTTCTCATCCGAGAATATATAGATGTCTTTGCTTGGAATTATGAAGATATGCCTGGCCTTGACCCGAAGGTGGCCGTGCACCGTCTCAACATCGATCCGGATGCAAAACCCGTTAAACAACAACAACGCAGGTTTCGTCCAGAGATCATGGAATCAATTGAGTCAGAAGTTAAAAAGCTTATAGACTCAGGTTTCGTTAGGGAGGAACAACACCCGGACTGGGTGGCCAACATTGTTCCAGTTCCCAAGAAAAACGGTAAGGTCCGGATATGCATTGACTTTCGCGACCTTAATGCAGCTTGTCCGAAGGACGAATTCCCGCTTCCTATCACAGATGTCATGATCGATAACACCTGCGGATATGAAAGAATGTCTTTCATGGATGGATTCTCCGGGTACAATCAGATTAAGATGCACCCTGACGACGAGAAGCATACCGCGTTCAGAACACCGCTGGGGGTGTATTGCTACACAGTGATGCCCTTCGGCCTGAAAAATGCAGGTGCAACTTATCAACGAGCAATGAACACAATCTTCCATAAGCATCTGCGAAAGAAGATCGAGTGCTACGTTGATGATATAGCAGTGAAAAGCCAACATAAAGGTGATCATCTTGCAGACTTGAGGACAATGTTCGAAAT
>BQKN01061129.1:35277-47771 GCA_022839385.1 Asparagus kiusianus | reverse complement strand
GTTCCTTAGGATTATCCCGTTGCGGTAATCTTAAGAAGAGTGATTATCTCGCTTCGCCGAGATAAGAGCTACGGTTTCTCGATCCCTTCACGGATAGACGAAGCTCTGCCCAATTTTTCAGCAATCAGATCTGATCGACGGTGGTCCACGGATATCAACATCCCCGGCACAGGCCAAGATCCCACGCAAGCAGAAGACCGATAAACGATCTCTGCGCTGTTTGAAGAGAGTTGTAAACGTCTAAAGTTTGTAATGAACACGGTAATGAATCAAACAATTTTCTCCCCAAACACCTCTCAAGTGTTGAACTAGACGTGTCTCCCTCAAGTGCTCGGATACAACCTCTCCCTAGGTTCGTCAACCGACGCCACTCCTCTTGGGACGATCCCCGACTCTCGCCACACACTTCTCTCGGTGTACAAGTGTATTACAAAGTGCATCTCACAATAAGCACAATATAAATCAAATGATTGTTCTCTAAACAAGGTGAGAACTCAATTAAGCACAACTATTAGTCACAAACCCACAACCCCAAATTATACTATGAATGTAAATACAATAAGCTCAAAAGGTTGTGTGTGAACAAAGAGATATAAATCAAAACTAAACTCAATGTAGTTCTAGCTTAATAACAGTGATAATCAAATATATAAAAGAGCTAGAAATAGAGTTTAGAAAACTTCTCAATAGATCAAGAGTTGGAGGGAGAATAATTGGAAGCTCAAACTTCAATAGATGATCTCCTCAAGCTCTTGTGGAATTGATTCACAAAACCAAAATACTCAAATGCTTAAAAGCTTATAAACACACTTAAACCAAACATAAACTCTTGTTAAGACTTTCTTAAACTTGTTTTAAAACTCTCTCAATAGTTTCTTGAAAGAGAGCAGCAATAGGGTATTTATACCCACTCAAAAATTCAGCTAAAACCCCAAAACAAAAGACCAAAAACCCCAGCCAACGGTAACAAAAATAGCCGTTGGAAAGAGTCAGACTGAGCGGCGGTCGACCGAAGAAATTCACGGTCGACAGCGATGCAGATCCCAGACTGGGAAAACAAGCAGGAACTTCGTCGGTCGACCGCATCGGTCGACCGATGGAAAATTCGAGCTTTCGGTCGACCGGTGCGGTCGACCGACAAACTCTCTGCTGCCCAGAAACAAATGAACAAATGAGCGGTCGACCGGTGCGGTCGACCGAAAACTGATATTACAGAAAAACTGGTTCTGAAAACTATTTTTCTGATTTTAAAACCCTGTTTAAAAATATCAAATAAATTTCAAAAAATGTAAAACTTTGGGGAATGATTGTAGACATGATAGTAAACATGCTACAATGACTGGTTTCGAAAAAGGACTTCCCAAATGAAAATATTATCATTTTGCAAAATAGTCCAAAACACGAAAATGTAGACATATGAATTTTGACATATAGGCTAAACCATGTTTTGAAACTTTGCACAATGATTTTGTAGACTTGAAGAAAGATGTAAACTATTGTTATGAAGTCTATAAACAAAGAATATAGTATTTTATCAAAATACACATATAATACACTAAAACATGATTTCATTGAACTAACTGAAATTGATATTGATAAAATCATATATATGCATATAAGTATGAAACAAAAATATGTTTTCTAATTATATTCAATTGTTTCATAGTAAAACTTGAAAACTATCAAACCAAAACATATATGTATATATATAACTCTATATATACAAAACCAAAACGTGTATGTGTGTATATGATTGAGCTTAAAGTACTAACACACATAATATAAACTCCTAAACTAAATTACCCAAGCAATCTTGATCTTCAATTAAGCTTGACTTGGTACACTGCGGATGAAGCTGAACTTGGATCTTGAACTTGAATTGCAAGGCTTCACCGACATTCTGCCAACCTCCTTTGGATATGATCGTTGAAGCTCTATTCCATCCATCCTCCAACTACGTTGTTTGTCTATAATAAATAATAAAACACAACCACTAGACAAACAACATTAGAAGTAAATTGTTTGTTAAACATCATCAAAACAGGAAGGCCAACAGTGGCGAGGGGTTTTCTCAATTTTTTTTAGCAAATAAACAACGAAGCAGTAATGTAAACGTAACAAATATCGTTTACAGAAAATATTACGTGCAACATGTATGTAACGCAAGAAGAAAAAAAATTCGTTCTTTAGATCGGGTTTTTATTGTTCGAAATACATTCAAAAAAATATACTTTCCCATCGCAAATCAAGTTGTTTGTTTAACCGAAATCGTAAACGGCTCATTTTTTTGTTGTTGTACAATTAACTTAATGATGTGATATTAGTTTTTTTTTACTTCAAATTTATAGGAGAATAGAGAATGTGATAATTGATAATTAGCTAAAATGCACTGGGATCGACGCTCAAGGTCTTTTCCGAGGCTGCTGGGAAACTTATAGCTGAAAATTAAATTGGGTCGCATGGTGTGTGGTCTACTCCACCTTCTAGGCGTAAGCCTAAAGATCTGACTAGGGTGTGTTTGGCAATCACCAAAAAATCGGGTCATGTTCAATTTTGGTCCAGTTCTATTCTAAACAAGTTTAGAGTGTTAAATCCCGAGCGTGATGGTCCAACACTAAATCGGTTTTGTGATATCTTTTTGATCTAAGAAGAACTGGGCTAAAACTGACTCGGTTTTTTGTTAATTAGAAACAACTCAAATCAAATTTGGATTGGTCCAATCCTAGCCTAATTTTAAGAAATTGTCAAGCACGCAGAGCCGTAGACCAGTAGTAGGCTGTACATCGGCCCACGTCCATTTAGCCTCTTTACGATGGTAAAGAGGCCCAGCAAAGTGTGGGCCCTTTAACTTCCAAAGTGACCTTTGCCATTGTTTATATACATGAGAACTAGAAATTCATTTATTCACAAAACTTTCCTTTTAACTTTGTTAACTTTTGATGTAAACCCCCTTCACTATTTTATTTCCACAACAACCCCTTGAACTTTTGAGGGGTTTTACACATAACCCTCTAAAACTCTTTTATTCCCACTAGAACCTTAAAGATTTTTCACAAAACCCTCAAAACGTCACCGTCAACTAGGGGCGGATCCACATACTCCCTTTAGAGTGCAACTGTACATCTACACTTTTCTTAATTTGCATATTATTCTTTGAATCTTTTACATTATGCCCTCCCATAAATTTTGGGAATTGCACCTTAGCTCATATCAAATGCTAAAGCCCAAAATTGTAACACTAGACTCCAAAATGCTAAAGCCCAAGTGCTAAAAGCATAAAGCTGAAAACTATTAGCCTAGATATCCAAAAGCCCTAACTAAGAAATCCCCAAATCCAAACCCAAAACTAAGAAGTAGACTCATTAACATTCTTTCTCCCTCCCCCTCTCTCATTTCTTTTCACTCTTTATTAGAAGTCAAAATCCCCAATTACAAGTATCCAAACCCTAACTCCTCCTCGTTTAGGCAGTCATCTACACCAGACACATCCTGACATCTCTTAACTTGCAGGTTAATAAAAATTAATGAATAAAAGCCTAAAAGAACTCAATTCCCTCTTTTCTACCTATTACTCAAGATCTTATTGAAGCTCAAGATCAAGCCAATGAGCCCATAGAAGCCTAAAGAGTTGAAGAATTTTAGCCAAATTTAGAATCGATACTTATATCGATACTAGTATAGATACTGTATCAATACTAGTATCGATACATGTATCAATACCAGTATTGATATCCATAAACAGTTATAGATTAAATGCTAAAATTATTTTACTTAGGGGCTAAGTTTGATCTAAGGGCTATTAATAATTGATGTACATTATAAATAGGGGTAGAGAGTGAGGTTTTAGAGTGTAGAAATTTGGTAATAACACTTTTTTTTGGAGAGGAGGACATTTAATTAGGTCTTCCAAATGGTAAACTTTCTAAGTTTGCATTAGTAAAAATTTTATTCCTCTTTTTTAATTTTATTTCTTCTTCTTTGTTGATGAAGATGAATATTTGCCTTCAAGGGGCCAACCCCCTTGCAACATAAGTTTTTATTTTTCTCATTTATTTTCTTATTTTAGAAATTCATATTTTAGAATATATTTTTTCTTACTTATGTTGGTAGATTAGATTTATTTTTATGCCTTATAGTATAGATTTACTTTCATACTCTTTTATTATTTTGTTGCTTATTTCTTTTCTTGCATTTTCCTTTGTAGTGTAGATTTACTTTTATGCTCTTTTATTTTTATTAGTTAAATATTCTTTGTGCTCATAGTTTAGATTTTTATTTTCTTGTTCTTGTTTTTATTATTGTTGGTTAAATTTTATTTTATTTTATAGTTTTGATCTCTTTTCTTGTTCAATATTCTTATTTTGTAAAATGAGTAACTAAATCTTGTAGAAATTCTAAAATTGTATGGAACTAGTTTGATTTCTTTTATGATTTATGGATTACTCTCTTGTGCTTAAATTAATCATGTCTAGGATAATCAGCTAGAAAACTAATTGGTTGAAGAAAAATTTAAAAAATTATGCTTATCTTGAGTGGTTTGATAGGTTATATTTATGAATTCTAGAATAAATATCTAGTTGTTATTCTTTTCATGAATGTTAATTTTGCTTAGATGATAATTTGATAGGTTATATTTTCCTTAAGTGGTTTGATAGTCTACACTTAGTAAATCTAAAGTAAAATATGATAAAAAAGAGTAGTTTATAAATTATAAATGAAACAAGCTAGTAGATTCAATTTAAGATTCATATCTTCTCTACTTGGATTTCCTCCTCCTTATTTGTCTTGAATTCTGCTTTCTTGAAATTTTTTCTTCTTGAATTTTATTTTTTATTTTCTCTTTATTTCTTCTTTTTGTTTATTCTTTATTTTCTTTTAGTTATTCACTCTCTTTCTCCCATGTTATTCTAGTTTTATTTTACTTATAAATAATCACACACCCTTTATATCTCTACACTTCTACTCCTATTTGTCCACACAAAACATTAGGATACAAATTAGAATATTTCATACACACCTTCCTTATGGGATAGACGTTATCTCTATACTATAACTTGATTATACACTTGCAATCTAGATAACATCTTCACAACACATCAAGTTGTTGAACTTGATGTGTTGTAAAGATAGTGTTGAGATTAAAAAATTTATTAATAAAAATTTCTATTAATGCAAACTTAAAAATTTTACAATTTCAAAGACTAATTAAAGGTTCTCCTCTCCAAAAAGGAGTTATTACAAAAAATTTACACTCCAACCCTCACTCTTTACCCCTATTTATAGAGTACATCAAGTAGTATTAGCCCTTAGATCAAGCTTAACCCCCCCAAGTAAAATAATTTTAACATTAAATTTGTAACTATTTACTGGATATCGATAATGGTATTGATATAGTATCGATACAAGTATCATTTTCTATATTTGGCTGAAATTCTTGGACTCTTTGTGTTTTTATTGGCTCATTGGCTTGATCTTGGCCTTCAATAAGAGCTTCAATAATATGTAAAAAATTTAAGGAATTGAGTTTTTTTAGGCTCTTATTCATCAAACCTTTATTAACCTACAAATTAAGATAAAAAAACTTATTAGTAAATATTTTATTTAAAATAAAATAGATAATAACAGTATAAATATGTAATAAAATGTGATGATCAGCGTCCGCCGCCACCGCTCAGACCTCATGCTAACCCACCACTGCCTAATCCTCCTCCTCTCATAAACTTCTCAATTCTCATCATGAGTTACTAATTATCAAGGAAGCCAAATTTGTTCTTGAGTTGTGCTTTAAATGAGATAATATTATTTTATTTTATTAATAATTCACACATTCACATGCATAATTCTTTCATCTATGATTTAGGCCCACAATTCAAAAAAAAATGTCAAGGATGCAATGCAATATAATAGTTTTACTTGTCAAATAGATTCTTTGATTTCACTAAAAATTCAAATATATTAAAATGACCTTTTTAAATTTAAGTACATATTGTAATTAAAGAAACAATTTGAAAGAACCCCACCTTTTGTTGCTTTCCCTTTATCATTTTTGTTGTCTCATTCTTTTGGTGCTAGAAATTTGACTTGCGGTGGAGGTTTATTAGGGAGAGGAGTAATTTTGATTAATCTAATAGGAAAAAGAAGGAATTTTGATGTTGTCATGTTGACCCCTGTCGTTTTTATTCGATGGCTAGCATTTTTATTGCCTTAAATTTTGTTTTTATAATACATTGACAAATTAAATTATTTTATTGTATTTTATTGTTATAGATTGCTATATATTTCAAAATTTTAAGTCATATAAAAAGTAGATATTAATTATAAGCAAAAAAATATTATTAATTAGTTGGAAGAATAGTTTAATATTGACTATCTTGCGTAACTTTTTTTAGTTATGAATATATTTTTCAAGAGAAAGTCACCATCAGAGGAACCATCAACTACTATGAATTTAGATAATCTTGAGAATTAGGACATTGTACCAAGTGAAGCAATGGAGTGAACTTGAAAGATCTTACGACGGATTCGGGGCTTCGACCAAGTATTTAGATTATCATCCCAATGTTGGATAGCGTGAAGAGATAGGATTCACATGGGGGGGACAGCAAACAGCGTGAAAGGCTATGAGAATGTGGGGGCCACAATATTCCATGTGAAGAGAAGTGAAAGCTTTTCTCCAAAGGACAGCTGGCTAAGAGGCCATAAGATCCAGCAAATCTTTTGAGAGGCCACAATGTTGAGCAGCACAATCACGTGAAGAGTCACGTAGCAGCGAACACGTAAAGGCCCACCCGATAAGCTATTATATATAGCTTGCCTAGATTTTTTTTCGTTTGGTGTGCAAAAGAGGGTGCAAGAGCATAGGGAGAAAAAATTGCGGCTACATGAAAGGGGAAAATGCAGAGGAGAAAAAGTCTTTTGACGGCTGATTTTTTAGGAGAAAAACAGTGAGTTATTTGAGGGTTTTATTTGTGAGATCTTGTATGATTGTAAATCCATTTGTATTCTCTTTCTCTAATAGTAGATCTCCCCCTCCTTGCCCCGTGGACGTAGGTAACTTGCTGAACCACGTTAAAATTGATTGTTCGTGTTGTGATTTGTAATAGGGAGTTTAGGTTCCCTCGATAAGTCAGTCCTAGAACTGATGAGAGGAAGAACTGATATCCCATTTTGTTGAGATATTTTGCTTTCGGTTCTTGTTTCCTTTGTGAAACAGAGATTTAGTTAAGATCTACTCTCTTGTCGAGTACCAGAGGTGCTGTCAAAATTTCCGCTGTGCACAACACCCAATGATCAAGATGATGTTCGAACATCTTATTTACAAAAAAGGTCCTTGTCGACAACGCAAACATAAATTTACACAAACAAAATTTGAAAATGATTTGCGCCATTTTAATCCTACTTGATTCGATGACTTTGGAAATTGGCTTGAGTATAGCATATCTTAAGATGTGGCATTTTGCTTATGTTGCTATCTTATGAAGCCCAAGCAAGGTGGTGATTGTTTTACTATCAACATGTATACAAATTGAAAAAAGAAAGAGGGCATAATAAAAGATGTTGGTAGTTCAAATGGTGCACATAATGAAGCTTGGAATAAATGTCAAGCTTTAATGAAGCAAAAATAACACAATGATGTTGTTATATCCAAGCAATCAGATCAAGCCAAAGAGGATTATCATATTCACTTGATGGCAACAATCGACTGTATTTTGTTATATTATTTTTCTTTATTGCTCACAATCTCACATCGGCAAATATGATGCAATAAAACTATTAAAATTGTATCAACTACTGAGAACATCTCATTTAGGTATTATTGTCTTATAATGTTATTTTTTATATTTACATAAAATAGATACTTGTTGTCCGTCCCCCAAAGAAAATTCTTTTGGATTAGTCATTGTCGTCAACTCTAACATGTTACATACTAAGTGTTGGGTATCAACTCAAACTCAAAGTTAGTATAGTATTTTTAATTCTTGTAGAACTTTATAAGAATTAGATAGGGTTAGATATCTATCATGATTAGGAGTTTGGGTTCCATCATGATTATGAGTTTGAATCTTATTCTAATTAGGAAGTTAGGCTAGAGATAGGGTTTTGATTTTCCTATATTTGTTCTTCTATTGTTAGAGAAAAAACTAAGAAGAAGAAGTGTAGAGAGAGAGAGAGAGAGAGAGAGAGAGAGAGGATTTGATAGTCTTTGTCCGTGCAAAAGATTATAATTTAGAGGTGATAATGGAGTGATTTTGATCATGTAGTTTTTCCTTGTTGAGGGTTTTCCACGTTAAATCTTGTGTGATTTTATTTATCGTGTTTGGTGGTTTTTAGAGTCCTATAAGTGGTATCAGAGAGGGTTTCGACGGTTCGTAAATGTTTGATCGGTGCGCGTTTCGTGAAGGTGTCAGCAGTCAAAGCGCGATGATCGATATCGGGGAAAAATTACCGTAGTAACAACACTGTAGCGATGGTACTGTAGCAGAGTATTGTTCACACGGATCTGACGGTTGAGATTAATTTGTCTTTTGATCGAGGATTTGGAGGCGGATTTTGGTGATCCAGAAGTCGTTCCTAGGGTTTTTTAACGTGTTGAGTTTGTTTTTGATGTCAGTTTTATCAAATTTAATCACTATAGTGATTGATTTGAATTTTAATTGTGGTTAGAGGATAATGACTTCTTTAGGTCCGAAGTTTGATATTCTGCTATTCAATGACAAGACAAATTTTGTAGTATGGCAGTGTACGGTTCAAGACTTCTTTAGGTCCGAAGATTCATTAAGGTATTTTGATAGGGGGAGCTTTTCCTAATCATTGTGTTATACTCACCCATGCTTATATGTAGGGGGAGCCTTCGCTCTCTTTCCATTTGTTGTTTTCCCTTTTTGATGTTGTCAAAGAGGGAGAAATATTGTGAGTATACATTTTCTTGTTTATATGCATGATAATTATAATTTATATATTCATTTCCTTTTACGCATATATCTTTTTGTAAATTATTTTTCATGATCAAAAAGGGGGAGGTTGTTGGCCTTTTTGTTTTGATGATATTTAACAAACAATTTACTACTAATGTTGTTTGTTTAGTGTTTGTGTTTTTGTATTTATTATAGACAAACAATATGTCGGAGGATGGATGAAATCGAGCATTCACGATCATATCCAATGAAGGTTGGCGGAATAGTGGAATGAAGCCTATGCATACTAGTCAAGGTCCAAGTTCAAGCTTCATCCATGTTTACCAAGACAAGCTACAATGAAGATCAATCAGGCTTGGGTAAATTAGTTTAGGTTTTATATTATGTGTGTCGATACTTTAAGCTCAATTATATACACACATACACGTTTTGGTTTTATAGCTTTCAAGTTTAAATATGAAACAATTATACTTATCTATATACATACATACATGTTTCATATTTATCATTTTTGGTTTATTCATTTTGTAACTTATCCACATAGAAAACAAGTTTTTGTAAACCATAGATTTATTCACATATTTATTTATGGATAAGTTGTTTTTGGTATAGCTATATAGATATGAAATAATATATATCTTCATATATACATTTATGTGTTTTATATTCTATTGAATTTACAAAATTATATGTTTATGGATTGAAGACTTTTTTACACTCTTTTCATATATTTTATAAGTCTATAAATCCATTCAAAATGTTTCAGGAGTTTGTTTAAGTCATTTTGTCAAAATCATGTATTTTCAATATTTCGTATTTTAAGTGATTTTGCAAAATGATGAGATTTTACAAATAGAAAGTGCTTTTTGAAAACCATATTTTATAACATATTCATTTTCATGTTTACAAGCATTCCCCAAAGTTTTATATTTTTTAGATTTTATTTGCTATTTTTAAAGACATGTTTAAAATCAGATTTTCAACAAACCTGTGCATATCTGATATGTCGGTTTGCGGTCGACCATCATGGTCGCCGCGGTCGACCGTGAAATGTCTAGAGAGCAATCTCTGGATTTTAGCTCTTCACGATCGACCGGACCTGGTACTGCGGTCGACCGCTAATATGATCGTTGCACAGTAACGGCTATTTCTAGATTCTGTTTTTGTGTGGGTTTTTGGTCATTTCCTTGGGGTTTTGGCTGATGTATTGGGTTGTTATAAATACTCCATGGCATTTATCTCTCCCACCAACAAAGAGAATTGTTTAAACAAGTTTAAGGGTGTTTTGTGTTTGTTTAAAATATTGGGTCCTTTTTGTTTTGATGATGATTTACAAACAATTTAGATTTAATGTTTGTCTAGTGTTTGTGTTTTATATCTATTCTAGGTAAACAATATGTTGGAGGATGGATGGAATTGTGCATTCATGATTACATACAATAGAGATTGGCGGAATTGTGGAGTGAAGCCTTGCAATTCAAGTTGAAGATCCAAGTTCAAGTTTCATCCACAAGTGTACCAAGATAGAGTTTCGTTGAAGATTACAAACTTGGGTAATTTAGTTTTAGGTTTTATATTATGTGTGTTAGATACTTTAAGCTCAATATCATATATACACACATACACGTTTTGGATTCATATATAGTTATATATATACAAGTTTTGGTTTTTGGTTTAGTTATGTAGATACGAAACAATTATATATTCATATACACTTTTATATATTTCATATTCTATTATATTTAGAAAAAATTGTGTTTTTGGTTTATAAACTTAACAACTATAGTTTATACTTTTTATCAAGTCAATAAAATCATTTTACATAGTTTCAAATTTTGGTTTATGTCAAAACATCAAATTTCATACTTCTCATTTTCATGTTTTGGATTATTTTGAAAAATGACGAGATTTCTCAAATGGGAGGTGATTTTTGAAAACCAGTTTTTGTAACATGTGTATTATAATGTCTATAATAATTTTCCAAAGTTTTACATTTTTTAGAATTTGTTTACTATTTTTAAAAGCAGATTAAAAATTAGATTTCTGCTTTTAACATGCTGCATTCTTGTTATCAGTCGATTGGTCAGTCAACTGATGCAATCAGTTGACCGATCAGTCGACTGATGAAAGTTCCTGTAGTTGCCAAAAGTTTCTGCTTTGTTTTGGTCGACTGACCAGCCGACTGATAAGGTCATCAGTCGACTGATAAGGTCCGTCAGACGACTGATGAGCTGGAAAATACCTATAACGGTCAGCTCATCAGTCGACTGATGAAAGCCGTCAGTCGACTGATGCTGTAACGGCTAGTTTTTTGAGTCTTTTACAGATTTGGGTTTTTGGTTTTTTGCATTGTTTTCTCTTGGCTTTGGGGTTCCTATAAATACCTCCACACATCCTCAGTTTTATTGACTGAAGAGAATGTTTTAAAACAAGTTTAAGAGTGTTTTAACAAGGGTTTGAGTTTTGGTTTAAGTTTGTTTAAAAAGCTTTTAAGCATTTGAGAGTTTGTTTTGTAAAGTAATTTTTACAAGAGCAAAGAGGAGATCATCCTTTGGTGTTTGAGCATTCACTCTTCTCCCTCTCTCTTGTTATCTATAGAGAAGTTTTCTTAAACTCAATTCTAGCTATTTATTATTTTGATTCTAATTTCTATAAGCTAGATTTTATTATTGAGTTTAATTATTTCATTGATACTTTTTGCTTACACACACAACCATTGAGCTTATTGTATTTGCATACATTATGTAATTTAGGTTGTGAGATTGTGTGAGTTAGAGAGTAAGCCTACATAGAGTTATCATCTATTGTAAAGAACAAACTTTGTTGTATTCGAGCCTAATTGTAAGTTACACTTTGTAATATACTTGTACACCGAGAGAAGTGTGTGGTGAGAGACGTGATCGTCCCAAGAGGAGTGGGGTAGATGGTAATACCTAGAGGTAGGTTGTAATTCCTAATACTTGAGGGAGATACGGGCTAGAGACCAACACTTAGAGGGTATAAAGTGGGATTGCAAGAGTGTGAGATTATAAAGTTTTTGGTAAGCTAGAAAACCGAGTGTGAGGTATAAACGTTGTTTGGATGAGCATAGAAAACCCGGTTGTGATAGTGAAGATCTCCTCGAGGTGAGGAGCGGAGACGTAGGTTGTGGGGATCGAACTCCGTGAACATATCGTTTATTTGTGATTGTATTGGCGCACTTATTTTTATGTTCATATCTTATATTGCCTTTGTATATTTCTTATTGTTTATATTGCCCACTATCTAGTTTAGATTATTTACCCTTGCGTTATTTGTATATCCTTGCACGTATATTGTTCATATCTTATTTGCTAGGATATATTTGCTAATAAGTTTTTAATTTGGTATTAAATCGGATTAGATTAGCATAAATCCTATTCACCCCCCTCTAGGGTTCATTCCTAGTGGTATTAGGGTGCTTTCATAAAAGAGTGTTTACAAGATTTGTTTTGTGAAGAAGTTTTCACAAGAGGTTGAGGAGATCATCAATTGTGTTTGGGCATTCAACCCATCTCTCTCTCTCTCTCTCTCTCTCTCTCTCTCTCTCTCTCTCTCTCT
>BQKN01061129.1:15878-35267 GCA_022839385.1 Asparagus kiusianus | reverse complement strand
TCTCTCTCTCTCTCTCTCTCTCTCTCTCTCTCTCTCTCTCTCTCTCTTGATTCATAGAGAAGTTTTCCTTAAACTCAATTCTAGCTATTTATTGTTTTGATCTTAGTTTCCATAAGATAGATTTTTATATTGAGTTTAATTATTTTAATTTTTCTCATTGTTTACACACACAACCTATTGAGCTTCTAGTATTTTCATACATAGTATATTTGGGGTTGTGAGGAGTTGTAACAATTGAGAGTGAGCTTAATTGAGTTCTCATGCATAGTAGAGAACAAATTTGTATTTGTGAGCCTAAATTGTGAGATACACTTTGTAATACACTTGTACACCGAGAGGAGTGTGTGGTGAGAGACGGGATCATCCCAAGAGGAGTGAGGTAGGTGGTAATGCCTAGAGGTAGGTTGTAATTCCTAACACTTGATGGAGACACGAGCTAGAGACCAACACTTAGAGAGTGTAGAGTGTGATTGCAAGAGTGTGGTTTGTAAAGTTTTCGGTAAACTAGAAAAACAAGTGTGAGGTATAAACGTTATTCAGGTGAGTGTAGAAAACTCAGTTATAATAGTGGAGATCTCCTCGAGGTGAGGAGCGGAGACGTAGGTCAAGTGGTTGACCGAACTCCATGATCATATAGTTTGTTTGCATTTGTCATTCGTTCCTTTATATTCGTGCTTATCATTTAAATCGCCTTTGTTAATTGCTTATTGTTTATATTGCCCTGTCAGTTTATGTAATACCCCAACCCTTGAGAGGGTGATGTGATTAGTATTGATAGATTTGATTGGAATACTCATACCACCAAGATGCATCTTCTTTTCGGAAACCCAACTCTTAGAAACTCTAAAGTTAAGCGTGCTTGGCCTGGAGAAATTCTAGGATGGGTGACCCCCTGGGAAGTTTTCCAGGGAGCGCGTGAGTGAGGACAAAACGTGCTGAAAAGACATGTGGTGGTTTGTGAGGCCAGTCCATCAGATCTAATAGCGTACCGACTCTGGGATTCCGGGGCGGGGCGTTACAAATGGTATCAGAGCCAAGCCAACCGGAATTGTCAGAGCTAAGTGCTATGCGGCGCAAAGTGCTACGTCGAGAGGGCGGGAGCCACCTCTTGAGGCCGTAGGAGCCACCTCTAGAGTCTCACACGGATGGTACGGTCTTGGATGATATGATTTGACACAACGAGGACGTTGTGAGTTTAAGTGGGGAAGTATGTAATACCCCAACCCTTGAGAGGGTGATGTGATTAGTATTGATAGATTTGATTGGAATACTCATACCACCAAGATGCATCTTCTTTTCGGGAACCCAACTCTTAGAAACTCCAAAGTTAAGCGTGCTTGGCCTGGAGAAATTCTAGGATGGGTGACCCCCTGGGAAGTTTTTCAGGGAGCACGTGAGTGAGGACAAAACGTGCTGAAAAGACATGTGGTGGTTTGTGAGGCCAGTCCATCAGATCTAATAGCGTACCGACTCCGGGATTCCGGGGCGGGGCGTTACAGTTTAGTAGTTTGTTTACCCTTGTGTTACTTGTATATCCTTGCATATATTTGTAATATATCATTCTTGCTAGGATATTGCATTAGTAAGTTTTTAATTTGGCATAAATCAGATTAGATTAGCATAAACCCTGTTAGCCCCCCTCTAGGGTTCTTTCCTAGTGACATTAGGGTCTAACAGAGGTGATTGCACAGGCACACTACAGGGTGGTCACGGGTGATTGACTGGTGTTGGTGTGGTGATGGTGGCTCGTACAATAGCGGTGCTCATAGGAATTGAGATTAGTGCTGGGTAGACCGTGGTGCGGTTCTGGCTCGAAGTCAGTCAAGTGGAATAGCGCTGTCACAGAACTGGCTTGTTGGTGCGGTTTGGCTTGGTGTTGGTCCAATGATGTGGTGTTGCCGTGAATATCTAGCTTATGTGGTCGGGCGATGGTGGCGCTGCGATGCAGATCTGATTCGACTGTGCGAGCAACGGTGCAAAGTTGGCTTGAGTGGTCGAGTAAAGGTGGTGCTGTAGTGCAGATCTGGCTCGTGTGGTCAAGCGATACAGAGCGTTGGTGCGGATCTAGCTTGGATGTGCAAGTGACGGTGCAAAGCGACTAAGCAATTAAGCGGTGGTGGAGCTATGGTGGGGATCTGGTCGAGCAGTTTAGTATTGGCTCGAATGGTTGAGCGACGGTGCGAAATCTTGTAGGGCGGTGCGGCGCTACTGTGTAGACTAGACAAGCGGTGTGATACAGTGGTGGCGCTGGCTCGAGTGCAAACTGGATGAGGAGTGCGGCACGGTGATAGCACTGGCTCGACTAGTGTGCAAGCAATGCCGATGACTGTCGAGCCATGGCCGACGGTTGATGAACATCGAACAACGGTGGGCAAAGGGTGAACGGTGACCGAGTGGTAGGCTAGCAACGGTCGAGCTCTGGGTGATCATTGGGTTGAGGGTGCACGATGATCAAGCGTCGCGCTAGCAGTAGTCGAATGTTGGATAAGCGTTGGGCTGCTGGTGCACGATGATTGGCGGCTAGAGTTTTAATTAGAAGAGCTCAACGTTGGTGGCTAGTTGAGGACGGTGGCTCGGTATTGGTTGAAGGCCACAAGTTATCATTGTTTGAGGGTGAGCGGGTGAGTGTCAAGGCCACCGAGGGGATGCACAAAGTTCGCAGCGAAGCCCCTTGACTGCTCGAGATCAAGGAAGAAGAAGGGGTCTCTCTAAGGATAATAACAAGGCCCTAATACCGTGATAAGTAAAGAATAAGGCTTGATGTCATTGATGATGATGATTACATATTCTTATACTAGTCAAGTGGAATAGCGCTATCGCGGAACTGGCTCGTTGGTGCAGTTTGGCTCGGTGTTGGTCTAACGATGTGGTGTTGCCGTGCATATCTAGCTCATGTGGTCGAGCGGTGGTGGCGCTGCAATGCAGATCTGATTCGACTGTGCAAGCGATTGTGCAAAGTTGGTTTGAGTGGTCGAGCAGAGGTGGTGCTGTAGTGCGGATCTTGCTCGTGTGGTTAAACGATGCAAAGTGTTGGTACGGATCTAGCTTGGATGTGCAAGTGACGGTGCAGAGCGACTAAGAAATTGAGCGGTGGTGGAGCCATGGTGGGGATCTGGTCGAGCAGTTTAGTGTTGGCTCGAATGGTTGAGTGACAGTGCGAGATCTTGTAGAACGGTGTGGCGCTACTGTGTAGACTGGACAAGCGGTGTGACACAGTGGTGGCACTGGCTCGAGTGCAAATTGGATGAGGAGTGCGGCACGGTGGTAGCACTGGCTCGAGCAGTGTGCGAGCAATGCCGATGACTATCGAGCCATGGCCGACAGTTGATGAACATCGAACAACGGTAGGCAAAGGGCGAACGGCGACCGAGTGGCAGGCTAGCAACGGTCGAGCTCTGGGTGATCATTGGGCTGAGGGCGCACGATGATCGAGCGTCGGGCTAGCAGTACTCGAATGTTGGACAAGCGTTGGGCTGCTGGTGCACGATGATTGGAGGCTAGGGTTTTTATTAGAAGAGCTCAACGTTGGCGGCTAGTTGAGGACGGTGGCTCGGTATTGGTTGAAGGCCACGAGTTATCGTTGTTTGAGGGTGAACGGGTGAGTGTCAAGGCCGCCGAGGGGAAGCACGAAGTTCGCAGCAAAGCCCCTCGACGACTCGAGATCAAGGAAGAAGAAGGGGTCTCTCTAGGGCTAATAACAAGACCCTGATACCATGATAAGTAAAGAATAAGGCTTGATGTGATTGATGATGATGATTACATATTCTTATACTAGTTTGAGGCAAAATATGAAAAGTCCCAATAAAAGCAGAAAATAAAGGAGAAAATGAGAAAATAACATCTTTCCTAATACACGGTTAGATGTTACCTAATATAAAAGATATGATATAGCAATTATATACTCTATTAATTGTTCAAGCACATTACATGTACTAGTTCCCTTTGTGTACGGTGGCTCTTCCAATATCTATAATTGTTCATCTAACTTGATGTTCACATTGGTGACAAGAATACAGTTTGATTTGTATATAGTGAAAGGTAATTAAGAGCAGTGTTTAATTGCTGGCTTACTTTCTCTACATCATCTTGCATTTTTAGGCAAATATAGTATTTTTTTCCTTTGACAGCAGCTATTAACACCGTCAAAGGTCTCGGTTTTGTGAAGTTAACTCAATAGAAGAAATTTTCAAAATCGTCTCAACCCATTTTTTTTTAAGAAATAGACCCTATTCACTTTTAATTATTGAAATCGACCTACTTTGAGTTAGTTACGATACTAATTAGTCGGGGTTGTCAACCTGACTAATTAGTAGCCTAATTACAAGCGGGGTCAAAGAGCAGGGAATGTTTGCGGCTGCTAATTAGGCTAATAATAAGTCGGGGTTGACAACCCCGACTAATTAGTACCGTAATTAACATAAAATGGGTCGATTTTTATAATTAAAAGTGAATGTGATCGATTTCTTTAAAAAAATCCCATTAAGATGATTTTAAAATTTTCTTCTAACTCAGTATTTATACATATTTTATTGTTATTTTGTGTACTTTTTTCTCCAGGCTGAAACTATAATATTTGGCATGCGGCAACAATATCTTATGATGTTGGCAAACTTTGAAAAACTTATGATGAGGATGATGGAAATTGTGATGATGATAATGATGGAAATTGTCAAATTCTTTTAATGTTGGCAGACTTTGGCAGAAGATTTTACTTTTGATTATTTTTTTAACTGGAAAAGCTATTGTTTGTCGGTTTCTTGTTAGAAGGGTTTGGAAACTGCATCTTCTACTTGCAATGGGGATTGTATGTTATGCTGAAATTATAAATTCAACAAATTTATAACTTACCGAAAATATTATATGCAACTTTTTGGTAAAATACAATAAAAAAAAATCAAATGCACTGAGTAGAGAATCTGATTTTTCATTGTATGAAGTATATTCTCAAATGCAAGTTCAAATCCGAATTCAATGTTTAGCATTTGCAAAAGTAATTGTATTTGCTTACTTTATTGCAATTATATTTTCTTCCCGTTGCAAATAAAGTGTTTATTTAATCTATATTGTCAAGTAGTTTATATTTTTATTGTTTTGACTATCTTAATGACACGACGTTATTATTATTATTATTATTTTCAGTCTGAAATTTCTGGTTGAAGATTTGAATATAGTAATTGATAATTAGTCAAAAAATGTATCGAGATCACGCTCAAGGTCTTTGGTCTAGCTGTTGAGAAATCTAGCATGAAACTTTAATTGGGCCTCATGCTATGGCTTACTCAGCCATTTAGGCCCGTGTGTAGACCTGAATAAGTTTACTGGGCGCTTTTGTCGGCAAGGCCGATGTAGCGTCTCATGTAGGCCCAAACTGAACTTCCCTTCGTTTTATACGACAACTGGTTAAATAATAAATAAAGTTAATAATAATAACAATAATAATAATAATAAAATGAGAGACATGCCTTCACTATTTTAATTCCAGAAAACCTTCTCAATGAGTTTTGCACATAACCCTATAGAACTCTGTTTTTTCACTAAATATTAAAAAATATATTCACTTCAACCCCAAATATAATATTATCGAGTCTAACATGTCACGTGCCAAACAAATGACAAAAATAAGTAAGTAAATAAATAAATAGTAAATGAAAATAAAAAATATAAAATAACAATACCCCCACTCTCATAACATCACAATTTTTATCTTTTCATTATTCCAATATTAACGTTTTACGATTGAGAGATAGTTTCTGTCATTTCTATCACATGTTTGATATGCGATACATTACACTTGATGGTTATCGCAGAATTCATAGTTTACTAATACAAAGTTTATTCGGACTCCACTCGTCCAAAAACTCTACAACGCCATAAATGAGTAAGGATTCTACACATCTATAAAGTTTACTAATACAAAGTTTATTCGAACTCCAATCGACCAAAAACTCTACACCTCTATAAATAAGTATTCTATCAGAACATACCAAAGAAAGGAGTCATCTATCTGTACCACTTGGCCCTTAACTTCCCCAAAATTTAAAATAGGATTTATATCTAATTATTTTCTTCCCCTGTGGATATAATCTATCAAATACAAGAAAAAGAGAGAATATGAACGCCAATACTCATCGGGGGAAAAAAATATCAGAACAAGACTCCGCTGAAGAGGATCTGAATACGCGGTAAGCATCCCTTCATGCATTATTGATTAATTCATAGTTTGACGGCGAACTCGAGGGCGAGGCGGAGAGCGGCAATGGCAAACTCCGGCGTTGTCGAGGGCGAGATGGGGAGCTATGGCGAGCTACGGCGACGAGGTCGGGTGGAGGAGAGGAGGAGAGGCGGCGGCGAACTCGAGGGAAAGCTTGGGGGCTTGGACGGAGGCGGCAACGGCGAGGAGAGCGAGAGCCAGGGCGACGAGCTTGAGAAAACCATTGGTTTTAGAGAAGGGGGGAGGGGAGGGGGGGGGGGGGAGGGGGAGGAGAGAGCGTTGGGTTTGAGGGATTGAGGAGAGGGAATAATGTTATTTTGGGGATTTTAGCTTAGTTTGCATGTAATAATTACTAAAAAGGGACTGCAGCACAAAATATCGCATTTTAAGGGGCTGAACCACATAGGGGAAAGTTGAAGGGGCTGCAGCACATGAAGTTTCTGCTTTTAGGGCCCCAACATAATTTTCCCTAAAAAGTTTTGGTGTGTAACTCCCAAAATTATCAACCATAAATTTATGTTGTTAAATTTTTTTAAAAACTACAAACAACCCCCAAAAATTATAAAAAACCACTAATAAATTTTGAATTACAAAAATACCTCTAAAATTTTGAAAACTGTGAAAAAAAACTTTAAGATTCAAAAATCACAAACATCTTCCTAGAGTATTAAAAAATTACAACATCCTTGAAAAAAATCAAAATAGCAAAAAATCCCTTGAAACATATCAAATTTCGAGGGTGTTTTTAGTAACCTCAGAATTTTCATATAGCTCTTTATATTTTTAAATATTTTTGGGTCTTTTTGTAATTTTTAGAGTTCTGTGTAATTTTTGAATTTTAAATGGAGCTATTTGTATTTTTCAAATATTTAGGGTGTTGCTTGTAATTTTTAAATCTTGAAGATTGTTTGTAATTTTTGAATCTTAAGGGGATCGATAATTTTTAGATTTGTCAAGGGATTTATTGCAACTTTAGATTTTAAGATTTTTTTTTTGGATTATCACGGTCTCTTTTATAATTTTTAGTTTTTTTTCAAGGTGTTCGCAGAAACACCCAATTATAAAATTCACACTTAATCCTAATAACTTTACAGTAAACCCCTAAAGTCTCAATTACTTCATGTCTAGTCAAATGATAAAAATACCCAAGTTTGACAGGAAACCCCCAATAAGTTTAAAAGTTTTGGCACTTAACCCCCATATCGTAAAATCGACCTTTTTGCCCTTAAAAAACTAAAAATTACTAGCAAACCCCTTAAATATCTAAAATTTTGAGGTGTTTTTTTAGTTTTAGGATTTAATGGAGCTCTTTGTAAATTTTCATAGTTTAAGGGGTCTATTTGATATTTTCATGGGCTTTTTGTACTTTTTGGATTTTTTAAAGAGTGTTATTTATATTTTTTTTTGGATTCTTAAAGGGTTTTTTTATAATTTTTAAATTGTAAGGGTCATTTTTTATTTTTTTTAAGCTTAAGAGGAAGTTTGCAATTTTTAAATGTACGTATTACTCCTTTCCAATTACTTGTGAGTTGATATTAATTCTTCAAGTATCATTATTCCATAACTGACGTTTGAACATGATACGGAGCAGTACGCAGAAATAACTACTCAACATATATCATGTAAAATATTGTAGAAGCGCAACAAGCGTCTTATTACTGTATGTTTTTTATTTTCTACATATTTTTTTCTTGCTAAGCCTCTCATGATTGCGAAAAGTGAAAACTGACTATTAACTATCAAGTATCGCATTGTATATATGCATTTATAGTAGAATAGTTGCAAATAATCTCTAGACGAGTTCCCACTCCTTTACTTTACCCCTCAGAGTATAATAGAAGGTCAATTTAATAATACAGCCTGATCAATATATAAGGGAAAATAATTGAGACCACGGTCTCCTTGTTCAGGAAGCTCGAACATTCCAATTATGGGTTGAAACTTGGAAACAAACAGCGGTGCCAAATAATATCAGTACAGGGTCATGGCGACAACAAAACTCAGATGAACTATATTTCAACCCAGATTTGGAAAAAAAAAACTAATGAAAATACTAAAGACGTCTAAGCTAAAGTTATACATAGATTTCTGTATGAAGTCGGGTCATGAGCTCATCCATATGAACCGGGTATGGATCGGTCCCTGTAGGAAACAGGTCTTAGGGTTCAAAGCAGCAACCAGGTGTTTTAAACTCTGCATTATCCATAACAAAATGCGATCACTCTATTAAGCATAATAATTCAAGCTGGATTTCTTCTTGGCTTGAACTTGAATGATGCCTTCATTGAAATCTTCGTGCATCACCTGAAGCAAAAAATATATCACAGCGAGATTGTAAATATTAAGTCACTTTTCTCTCTCATGATCCATGCAAGTGCAAATGGCCAAAATAAGAGAAGAGATAATAAAGAGAAACTTGCAGTTTCCATTGAAGTTCAATAAAAATTCACATATACTAACCTCTAGGTGTTAAAAATTCCTTCACACTACCAAAAACCCTAAGTTATGATGAGGGGGTAGGGTTATAATTTCATATCCTAACACTCAGCCGTAGGTTAAGTACAATCTTCAGTGCCCTTTTCATCGGTGGAGCAGGACACACTACAGTATCTTTTTTCATTTTCTTTGAATTTGTGGCTAATAGAATTTGAATCTAGGTGAGGGTCTAGAAAATTTCCCCCCTTGGTAAATAGGGCATTTTGTGTTATAATTTCTTATTCTAACACTAGGGATTTAATAGTAAGTATTTGATAATCTAATCCTAAGTATTGTATAATGCGAAACTCAAAAGGCTAATAAGCATTGTAACTAATTAAGCTTGGATCCGAAGTGGATCCTGGATTTCTTAGTGGATTTGGATCCCCTACTTATAGTCGTAGGGAAATCATGGCTCTTCTAGGATCTGAAGCAAATCTGATCTGTTGCTGCCTCTAAATATGGGTGATCAACAAAGACACTTTTGCTATTCCAAAATTCTCTTTAATCTCTAGCAGCACTAAGTTCAAGTCTATCCAACAAATTATGAAAGTAGTTTCTGAGAATTTACAGGTCAGACTTTTAAGAAAATGTAAGGATCAATCACAGAGAAAAAAAGGGGAAAAGAACCTCAGTTGCATCTCGACGCAGAGCTAGCATGCCTGCTTCTACACAGACTGCTTTCAGCTGCGCGCCATTGAAATCATCAGTAGAACGAGCCAGCTCTTCAAAGTTGACATCAGGGTGAACGTTCATTTTCCTTGAATGGATCTTATCAATGGAAGAAAAAGAAAATCAGTAAAAGTATTTACTAGTTCACGTGAAAGATGGAGAGAGAAAACACTGAACTAAAGACAGTGCGACAAACGGGGCTGTTTGTTGCCATGCACTTGGTGAGAATTTCGCAATCAAAATGGAACCTACAAGTTTAAGATCATGGATCTTTGTCAAACACAATGTTTGGTTGGCATTTTTCATGTTAAGGATTTGGAGTTGCCACGTACAATAGATGCGTCAAAAGAGATTCCAAAAAATCATGTTGATTTCAGCTGGATTCGTGATTTTAGTCACATATCCTAAACAAAATTCATGTACAACCAAACAAAGTTTGGTTAGATTTTATCTCTCATGCACATCCTCTTTATCATCCAGGGAAAACGAACAAGATGTTGAAATGGGTTTTTCAGAATTCCTTACACGCATCAAAATCCTTGGAGATGCAGTCCACGAACCAAACAGACCCATAGACACGAAGCACAAAAGAAACAACATCAAAAGAATTACGAAACCACCTGAAGGATCCGAGCTCTTGCTTCCTCAGTAGGATGAGGGAACTCAATTTTGCGATCTAGCCGACCAGATCTCATGAGAGCAGGATCAAGAATGTCAGCACGGTTTGTTGCTGCTATAACCTGTGAAAGACCAAAAAATTATCAATTGAATCCTGATGAAATTACTATCAAAGGCCTGTTAATGTACAGTGAGCTACAAATTTATTATGTGTGGAACTTCAAGAAAACATCAGTGTAAAGGCAAGCTGAAGAAGAAAATTATTGAAAACAACTAAAGGTTAGTTGCAGATACACCCCCTTACTATGGGGTATACGTACTTATGACCTTTTCTCTATTTTATAAACTCAGCACACCCTAGTCCAGCAATTATGTGTTTTAAGACCCCCATGGGAATCACGCGACGATCAGAGTAAAACCTTTGCAAGAAAATTTCCACGAGATTACCGTGAGTTAAAAACTAACTGAAAGGGAAAATCGGCATGGCGCCAAGATGTTTATGTGCTAATAAACCAGAACATGAATCGTAAGTAGTCTATATGTAAAAACCGGAATGAACATGATGACAAATATTTAGAACAAAAAAACAATATACACAGACCTTTATCCGCTCGTCGCTACTAAATCCATCAAGCTGATTAAGCAGTTCCAACATTGTCCGTTGCACTTCCCTGTCTCCGCTCACTTCACTGCAGTGAAAACGGAAGAAATGAAGATGATTGAAACCAAAAAGGTAAGTAAGAAACAATAATCTTAGCATGCAAGCTGACTTCTGATTCAAGTATGTAAACCATGAATAGAGAACAATGTTTGATAATCATTAACCAGCTAACATTGTTAATCTAAAGAAAATATACTCAAGGAGGATTTAGAAAGTAAAATTTGCTAATCTTTGAATAAATCAACATTGTTGACATAAATAATATAATAAAGGAGTTACATTTTAGTGTATGGACAGGTCATATCGTATCTATTTATGGTCAATAAACTTTTTGTGGTGATTAAAAGATGTACTGCAATATAAAATCATAAATGGAAATCAATACCCAAAAAACAAAAAATCATTAATTCCATTTATAATCCTAATCTTCAGAAAGTATGTACATAAAATCAAATAGGCCATAGAGGCTGAGTTTATTGAGGATTTATAGAACTGAATACAAAAGAATGATCTATGGCTGCCCAGGCTGAGTGCAAACCTAAGGTATGGTAGGGCAAGCGTGTTCTTGAAAAAAGAAACGTCAATCTGAAGATGTAAAATTTAAGGAATATGGTTGCCCCCAAGGAAAATTGATTGGCCAGAGAAGAAGGTTCTCAATATAATCATAAAAAAGAGATCCAAAGTTGGATGCTGCAAAGGGTTTACAAAAGACGGATTTGTGCAGATTTTACTATAGAATGAGACCTATAGTATGGATAAAAACATAGGTATTTAAATGAAGTTGTTCAAAATAGCAGGGAAAAAGTCAACATGAATTCATTTAGATGTTAAATCTGCAGCTTTTTGTAGGGTCCTGTGCCAACAAAAATGAGGCAGCTGACACATAGTAGCTTGTAGATATTGTACAAGAAAAAAGTTGAAGCAAAGACCTAAGTGGTTTATCTTGTCTTCTTCATATATTCCTTACTTTGAAATAAAATCAAGACAGGATGCAACCAATATTACTATTTGCATGCAAATATAACGCCTAGGTAAGGTGTAATATTTATGAGTTCATACGCGCCATGAAGAGATGTATATTGCATGTGTAAAAGGAGGAAGATGGCACACCTATCAAACCGCTTTGTTCCAATTGCATCAATCTCATCTATGAATATGATACAAGGAGATTTTTCCTTTGCGAGTTGAAAGGCATCACGAACAAGTTTTGCTCCATCACCAATAAACATCTAAAAGAAATACAAAATAATTAAAATTGATGGATTATTCATGCCTAACCATGGAATATAAGTACTGAATATCGAATTCTCAAAACACACCCCAGTATGTTCGATATTTGGATTAAAGAGGTAAACTAGAGAGGGAACTAGTTCCAACAAAAGGAATATCCACGAAGTTCAAACCAGTTAAAGTATAAAGGTGAAGATGTTACATACTAAACCAGAAAAACAAGAGAGAGAACTAAATCCCACAAAAGAGTATGACTTCCTGAAAATTTTATTCTTATTGAGATGTCCAGTGACTGCCTGGAGATACAATAATATTTTCCTAATGTCCCATAAATCGAACAGATTCACCAAGAAAATCACATAACATGATTGTATATTGATTAAATCATCAACTAAAATATGAAGTCTTTCTAAAATTTGTAACTGTTTCAAAATCTCAGGCAAATTTTTCCTTTGCAAGTTGAAAGGCGTCAAACAAGTTTCGCTCCATCACCAATAAACATATAAAAGAAGTCCAAAATAAGTAAAATTGCTGGATTATCCATGCTTAACCCTGGAATATAATATATAAGTACTGGATATCGAATTCTCAAACCACACCCCATTATGTCCAATATTTGCATTATAGAGGTAAAGACGCTAAAACTAAACGTGGGCAACTAGAGAGGGAACTAGTTCCAACAAAAGGAATGCACACGAAGTTCAAACCAGTTAAAGTAGAGAGGTGAAGATGTTACAAACTAAACCAGAACAAGAGAGAGAACTAATTCCCACAAAAGAAATTGACTGCCAGAAAATTTTATTCTTATTGAGATATCCAGTGACTGTCTGGAGAAGAAATAATATATTCCTAACGACCCATAAATCAAACAGATTCACCAAAAAAAATCACACAACATGGTTGTATATTGATTAAATCATCAACTAAAGTGTAAAGTCTTTCTAAAATTTGTAACTGTAACAATATCTCAGGCAAGGGACAAAGACGCCGGCACTGCACAGATACATAAAGAGATGAAATTCTAGGAGTTCCGAATTTGAATAATTTACCTGGACAAGTTGTGGGCCTGCTAACTTCAGAAAAGTTGCATTTGTCTGTGCTGCACATGCACGAGCCATCAATGTTTTACCAGTTCCTGGAGGGCCATACAAAAGCACTCCCTTAGGTGGCCGAATCCCTAATTTCTGGAATCTGTCTTTATGCGTCATGGGCAGAACTATGGCCTCAACAAGTTCTTGGATCTAAAAAAATTCCAAGTTATGAGCACTTACAAAAGATACATAAAGGACAAAAACTTAATTGTAGACATGACCCTGCTGTAGGTTATAGTCATCCAAACGTAGACATTCATCAGAAAGCATCAGACAATAAAGACACATAAATTAGAGAAAAATATAAATTATATGTTATTCGTAGACATTCGTTACATATACAGATAAACTACCCCACAAGACCACACCTTGTTGAGTATGCATTGGAGCCTTGGATTTGCTTTAACTTCCCATTGCAATATGCAAAAGAAAACAATTAACAATGTCTATAAAATATTATGTGGTAAGAGTACAAATATAATTCTGTCTATAATATAATACACAGGGTACTTTGTAGCATTTATTTGCTTAGATTTTAATTTAGTAGATACTTATCCACTTCAGATACAAAGAAGATTACTAGAGTAGGATGCCCTCATTTCAGCAGCATCGTTTCACATGGTTTTACAATATTACAGCATATTAGATTTTGACATTAGCAATAGTCACCAAGATTTGAACTCTCATTATTGGCCGCAGTTATGTTTCATATTTATGGGTATCAGCATCGTGAATTTCAACAGTTTCCTTAGTTTCCAACCAATATGGTCTATAAAACAACTTAATCTGATCACAAGTTCTATAGTCATTGACCTTTTTTTTCAGACACTATTAAATCAACTTTTAATACTTAACACAATAGATACCTACACTATTAGTAATTATTAAGCAGTATTACCCTATATACACCTTTCATAGTCATATCAGCTGTTATGCTTGGTTCCTGAAATACAACACTTAAGATCCCATACGATACAATATCGACCGATATGCATCATTAACTTATCTAAACTAATTTATTGCTTTTGGTGGACATGTGAGCCGCTGGCGTACAAAGGGATCGGTGCGATATGATCCCATGGCCGTGCACAATGACGATAAGGCTGTTACAAAATAAGGGAGTCTTTACCCAACCCACCTGAACCTAACCCGACAGTCAAAAGAGTAGGTTATTTTTTCAATACCTGCTTGAATTCATAATTAATAACCCAGCCTGCTTGAAAACCCATTTTTCCATCTATGGATATATTATACTCTATGGCAACACAAGAACTAGCAAAACTAATAACTGGACTCACATATCAATTGCTTAAAGCCTCCTTAAAAATTATTCATCAGAAACCATAACTAAGTTGTTCATTAATAAATGGAATGAGATAAGATGTTACCTGCTTTTCAAGGCCACCAATATCATTGTAATCTTCTGTTGGCTTCTCATCCACCTCCATGGCCTTCACTCGCGAATCATACTCTGATGGAAGAGTGTCTAGTATCAAGTAACTATCTTTGTTTACTCCCACTAAATCTCCAGGTTTCAATTTGTCGGGATCAACCAACCCAACAACAGGAAGGAAAATTGTCTGCAATCAGAGGAGAACTATATGAAGTCTTGCTACCACAATCCAATTATACAAATTATCTACAGCAATTTTCAAAACACTGCCTAAGAGATTGAGCATATGTTCAACGTTGACCTAAAAATTTTTACAACAAACGAAGTGAATCAGAACCTTTTAGTTCATCTAGTGTTGTCATTAGAAGACCCGTTGCCACTTAAAAGTTTAAAACAACACAAGACTAAACATCATTATCTCGAATAATTAAAAAAATAATTAATAGCATAACAGCCATAAGAGTATGGTTTTAAGATTTATAAAGAAACAACTTTCATTAATAGTATGTAATGCAAAAAAAAACTTTAGTTAATAGTAATACTAAAGATTATGTTCCCTTTTTCTATGTTGAAGAAAGATATTATTTACACAGTAATAATGAATAATCCATAAAATTTCTTTGAAATGTCTCTACAATTGCATAGAACAGAAACATAGAAGATACTATTTATCAAGGGGTTTCCCCTTTTAAGTCCAATGAAAAGCAAATTTATAGTTACAAAAATTAACTTCCACCAATATTTCTTTGCAATGTCTTCAACTGCAAGACAAAGACTAATGTAAAATTTGTACGCTCCCGATATATTCTAAAAATTAACTTATAATGGACTTACCGACTTAATAATAAAAGAAATTTTGAGTTAGCACTTATTTTCTAATAAACATCAGTTAAGAACAAAAAAACTAAATGTCATCCTAGATTACCTGGCGAGTTGAAGTTTTCAATACAACACATTTTCCCTTTCTTTGTGAATCGAGATCAACATTTGCGCCATCTTCCTCAGCATCATCTTCTGGATTCATTTCTAAAATCTGCAAACAAACCAAATACTTAAGACAATAAATTTACAAATGAAATAAGCTAGAACATACATAATTTCAATAATACATTAATGGATATAAATTTCACGTCTAAAAATTTCATCCTTAAATGGTTGACCCTGCCTGAGCAAAGAGATCTAGAGATAAGACCTAAAAGAACTTGGTTGGAAGCAATCAATAAAGATATGATTATGCGTAGCTTAACAGAGGAGATGACCCATAATATAGCAGAATGGAAGAATATGATTCATGTAGCCAACCCCATACATTTGGGATGGAGGCTTTGTTGTTGTTGACCCTTCGCCTACAAGCATGCACCTATGAAATGCTTAACATGTGCAATTAAATTATTCATATAACCTGCTAGAATATTAGAAGGAATTATTCTGAGAAGCTTTTTGACGTATACACTCTTTATATATTTGTTTGTTTCTACAAGCTTATATGAAACAAATTTCATCAACTACACCCCCACCCCCCAAAAAAACGCACACACAAAAGCTGGTTTTGAACATGAAAACAACGTTGTAATGATCTGGTACAGGCATGCACCTATGAAATGCTAATATATGCAGTTAAAGTATTCATATACGCTGCTAGAAAACACCAATATTACAAGGAATTATTCTGAGAAGTTTTTTAAAGTACAGTCTCTTTATAACTGTGTGTGTTTCTACGAGCTTATATGAAATAAATTACATCAACCCCCACCCCACCCAACAAAAACATGTTTTGAACATGAAAACCATCTTTTCATAGTTTGATACAACATCAAACCTCTTGATTACATCAAACCATATTTTCAAAGTAATCAGACTTCGAAAAGCAATCCCTGATCAGAATCAGCAAAAACTTCCAGTATGATCTAAGAGACTAAGACTAATATTAGTGTCCTCATCTTTATCTTCCTCCAAAATCTTTTTATAACCCAGCTGTGATGAATCCTTGGCTCACAGTCGTTTTAATGAGAGTAGACCTGAAGCTTATTGTCCTACAACATACGATAAAAGATCTTTTCTTTTACAGTGAAGATTACCTGGATCTTTGCCATTCATATGCCTTGCAAGTGCAGAAACCAGATCTCTTGAATCAGGCTTAAAGGCCTAGTCACTAATAGCAGAATATATTATTGTTATTGAGTGCCAGTTAGTATATGGGCATTAGTATTTTGTGCACGTATAAGTGAAACTAGTGCCCGATCAAGCACCCTAGCTCATTAAGCTTGGTTTAGTAAGAGGGGTGATAGGCTGAGGGGAGGGACAAAACAAAATATCTTGTTTGGTAGGAAGTCTTTGGAGGGGGAGATGAGAGAAGGGATAACAGAAAATGAACTAAAAAGTTAGAGAGAGAAAGATGCCCCCAAACTGGAAGGACTTAAGAGGAGACAGAAAATGAATTATAACAAGATCCACCTCCCTTCCCCTCCCCTTTAACCAAACCTAAAGGCCAAAAGGGATGTCCATCCCTTCACTTTATTGCATCTCACCTCACCACCCCTCCTCAAACCCCCTACCAAACCAAGCCTTAAAGAATGTGTATTCATTTCTGTGACACCTAATTTACTATGTTGCTGTAATTTCTGAATGATTCTGTAGCTTAACTTCTAGATTAAGAACAAGATTTTTTTATCAAATAAAAGGGGAACAACAAAAAAGACTAGAGAAAATATACCAAATCAAACAAGTTAATCCACAATTAACAAAAAAAAACAAAGTCATAAAACTAGACCTAAACAATATTCCCAATGAGACAAGACACCTAAGTCTTTAGCTTAACCTTCTCCTAATTATCCTTAATCTTCTTCTTAAACTATTTCAGCCCTAGAGGCCAAGAAGCTAATGTTGAAATTTTTATTGTTCAAGTTATTATGTTTGCAGTAATATTTCTGTGCATGTATATGGGCACTTCATGTTTGATCAAGTATGCTAACTCATACCACCGGAGGGTGGGCTCGGCTAGACAGGTGCCAAAGGCTTTGGGGCGTGAGACCACTAAGCACCTGAGTTTGAATCCTCTCACACGCATTCACCGGTTCCTGTCGGTGCTCTGCTTGTGGGCAGGAACCGGGATTTTACTTGGTCAGTTCACTCAGACCGTGCAGATAACCAGGTCGAGTTGTCTTCCAGTCCTCTTCCTTAGCCCTGTGACAAGGGGATAGGCCCCTGGTATTAAGGTGAAAACCCCTTCAGGAATCGAAGTTGGAAGGACTCCATCTACGGCCGCTGTGGAGTAACTGAGTGCTCTGACCAAGGTTCCGTCGTCACCAAAAAAAAGCATGCTAACTCATTAAAAGAAAGTGCATTCCATGGGTTCATCTGATTAAACTTTTACATAATTGCAATTCTAGATGCATTGTTCTACCAGTACATCAAATAAATTGCAACTAATTTGCAAAAGAAAGAACCTACATTTCCCATTTTCATAGCAATAAGAGCAAGATTCATAACCAAATATGGAAACCTGAGGCGGAAGAAAAACGCACAAACAAACAACTCAACAATTAACAACAACAATGCAAAACTCAGACCTCAACGAGGTAAGGCAACTCCTTATTCAACTTAAATATTTCTTCCCTTGTTCTTCCAACAAGGTAAGGTATGATTTGTGTTTGATGATGCACGGTAACTCATCAAAAGATAAGGCAAGCTACGTATTTGATCAACAACTGCAATCAAAACGAACCTCCACGATATTGCCGACGAGGTAAGGCAGCTGCTTGTTGAGCTTAATCTTCTCCTGATTCTCCTTGATCTTCTCCTTCAACGATTCCACCTCAAGGTTGTTCCTCTGCAACTCGTCCTGCAGAAAGAAAAGCGATCAGCTCTAATAAGACCCTAGGGTTTAGTGTTGTAGGGGTCGATTAGGGTTAGGGTTAGGGTTTTGGGTACCTTGAGGATGCGGAGCTCGTTGTCGAGGAGACGAGATGCTCTGGAGATATCGTCGGTGGTCATGCTGGCCAGCTGGTCGTCTTCGAAGTTGCTGTCGTCCATTGGAACCGCTGAAGAAGCCATTGAAGAGGAGGATGAGGAAGATGAAGGCTTGCTCCCCTGTGATTGTGTTTTGTAGGGATTCGGGCGGGTTTGGGAGGAGGTCGACGGAGTAGATCCGACCCGAATTCAGTTAGGGCTCGGGGTTAAACTTTAACATAATATAATAATAATTATTATTAATTTAGAGAAATTAGCGGGGGAAATGTTTTTACGTTTGTTATTGTTATAACATTTCAGCAAGGGAAAAAATTTAATTCCAGACATATCGCTTCCGTTCTCAACCCAAGATATTGAAAAAGAATAATTTTTCAAAACAGACCCATTTAGTTTTTTATTTTTCAAAATCGACCGGTTTTATTTTTATTTATCAAAACCGACCCGATTTTGTGATTAGTAGGTTAATCACTATCCTAAATAATCGGGGTTGTCAACCCCTACTATTTAGAATAGTGTTAAACCCTAATTAAAGGCCTTAAACCCTAAAAATTAATGTCCTAAATAGTCGGGGTTGGCAACCCCGACTATTTAGGATAGTGATTAGCCTGCTAATCACAAAATCGGGTCGGTTTTGATAAATAAAAAAAAATCCGGTCGATTTTGAAAAATAAAAATCTAAATGAGGCTATTTTGAAAAATTGTTCTATTGAAAATTTTATAAAAACATTCTCAAAATTCATAACATACAAATAACACTAAAATTTCAAACCTTACAAACATCCCCCATAAAAAGATTTGAGATTTGTAAAAAACACCCTAAATTTTTCAAAAAATACAAACAAATATCTAATCTAAAAATTCAAAATTTATGAAAAAAGTCTAAAATTTTCAAACTGTAAAAAAATCTAAGAACTACAAACAGCTCTCTGAATAGCTTAAAATTTATAAAAAATCTTAAAACTTTTAAAAATTACAAAAAAACACCATAAAAATTCAAAACTTACAGAAAAACTAGCAAATTTCAAAACTACATTACTGTTTTATGTTTGAAATTTAACTTTTGTTTATA